>JAHHZJ010002913.1:0-64746 GCA_021437245.1 Aegilops speltoides | reverse complement strand
GAAAAACAGCCAAAAGCGGCGGCATAGCGCCGCCCCAAGTCCACCTCGATAACAACAACGCTCATATCGACCCAGCCATAGAGCAGGACAAACCGGTGGGGGCGAACATGCAATCAAGCAGCCATCGGATGAATCGGATAATCAACTAATCCTCGGCGAAAACAACAGTCTAGACAATCTCACGCCGAACACACCACCGGAGCATAAGAACCTTCAAAAAAGGCTTGTCGCCAGTGCAAGAAGTTTGAAGAAGGAGAAACGGAAGCTCAAAACAGCAGAAGACACACTCAGAATGAGGTGGAGCAAAGTACTCAAGACGGCGGACAAATACGGCAATAGACACCAAACAAAGAGCTACCCGAAGCGCAAGCTGCTGCCCGAATTCGACGAGGAGGCCATAGAGCCCCCACAATCAAGAGGCAAGGAGGCCGCCTGGCCGGATAGGCGACCAGATGACAGGCCAAGAGCGGCAAGCGGCGCCACACTGTATCCGGCACATGACACACATAAATATCCTCGCAAAACAGACGGCCCGGTCAGGTCCATTTATGGGCCAAAGAAGAGGGCCCCAGGAAGCAACACAACACACCGAGCGATTGAAGATAACGGCACACCTAAATACAGGGGTGCCGCACACCCACTATGTTTCACCGATGAGGTGCTGGATCATGAATTTCCAGCGGGGTTCAAGCCCGTAAACATAGAGGCATACGACGGAACAACAGACCCCGGAGTCTGGATTGAGGATTACATCCTGCACATACATATGGCTAGAGGAGATGATCTCCACGCCATAAAATATCTACCCCTCAAGCTCAAGGGGCCAGCTCGGCACTGGCTCAAAAGCCTCCTAGAAAATACTATTGGAAGTTGGGAAGAGCTCGAGGATGCGTTTAGAGCAAATTTTCTGGGGACTTGTGTCCACCCTCCGGATGCAGACGATCTAAGTCACATAACTCAACAGCCCGGAGAGTCAGCGCGCAAATTCTGGAACAGGTTCCTCACCAAAAAGAACCAAATAGTCGATTGTCCGGACGCCGAAGCCTTAGCAGCTTTTAAACATAATGTCCGAGACGAATGGCTCGCGGACACCTCGGCCAAGAGAAGCCGAGAACAATGGCCGCTAACAAGCCTCATGACCCTTTTATGCTGGGGAAGATAGCTGGCTAGCAAGATGCAGCACCAGCGACCGAGTACATCCGAGATTAGAGATGGAAACGGAAAATCATGGCGCAGAAAGGACCAGCGCCGAAATAAAGAAAATAGCCCAAAGAACACGGCGGTCAACGCCGGATTCAAAAGCTCCCGGTCGAACAATAAAACACTGCCTCATAAGGACAACAGTGACGAGCTATCCAACCTACACAAAATTTGGGATCGGATATGTCAAATCCATAGCACCTCCGGGAAGCCTGCAAACCACACCCACCGAGATTGTTGGGTCTTCAAACAGTCCCGCCGACTCAACGCCGAACACAAGGGCTCGGCGTAGCGAGGATGACGACGAACCCCAACAGCGAGCGCCGAAAACAAAAGACTTTCCCACAAGAAGTCAAAACAGTAAACTCACTTCATGTGATAATCTGAACAACAAAGTCTGGCGCCCGCCAAAGTAGGTGTCGCACGGTCCACCCAATGGAACCTCGAGGCGGATGTCAAAACCAATTACTTTCGACCACCGGACTATTCCAGCGAGATTCAAATGCAGGATGGACTGCTCGATATTGGATCCTATAATCGACGGACTACAATTTACACAAGTCCTAATGGATGGCGGCGATGATTTAAACCTGCTATATCCGGACACAATCCGCAAGTTGGGGATAGACCTTACTAAAATTACGCCCTAGCCGCACTTCCTTCAAAGGAGTGATGCCGAGCCCTTCGCCAAGTGCACGGCTCTTTACTACTAGAAGTTGTGTTCGGTCACCCGACAACTTCCGGCGTGAAAAGCTAATCTTTCATGTCGCCCCATTCAAAAGTAGCCATCAAGCACTATTGGGACGTGAAGCTTTTGTCGCTTTAACGCAATACCACACTCGCGTCTCTTACACTTAAAATGCCGGTCCACGCGGCATCATCTCATTAAAAGGTCGTTCAAGACCCGGACACGACTAGGCGAGTCGGCACAAATAAACTAGGGCTCCTAGCCGCACACCCCTTCACAAGGGGTCGTGCGTATGAGCAATAGGAGCCAACAAAAGCTCAACTTTATTCATTTATTCATGCTCTGTTTTAAATACATTTTTCACACGATTTCTTTTCAAACTAAGTTCCTCTCTTTTACGAGATGAACAGCGTGTTACACCGTCCGTGATACATCACAACGGAGACACTGAGCGCAGACATGTAGTAGGGACCCGTTACAAGGATTCTTTTGATTAAGACCTGCGTAAACCTTTTTCTGTCTCTTGTTGCTACACATCCCCGGTTTTTCACTATAGCCGAGAGGAGGCTGGCATTTGGCATCGGCCGTCGGAGGATCTCGCGTGTACCTAGACACTAGGGGCTTAGGGCATTGACCTGCCCATCATCATAAAGACCGAACACCTCGGGGAGTGTTCGGCGTCTCGAGATTAGGCCTTATATGCATCAGCTCAATCATGTCTTTGGTCAAATGTTGGGTTTGCCCGGCTCCTGTGTTTTGCTGCCTTACATTCTGTATCATCGGCTAACGCGACACCAGGAGAACTACTGCGATTGTGCCCCGGTTCGGCCGGGTGAGCACCTCAGTAGAAAAAGCCGAAAACTGACTGTCATGATGTAGCGAGAGACTGGTCAACCACTCGATCGACCTCCGGAATGTTTAGAATTCCTCCGCTTTGACGAAGGACCGCTTCCCGGTCAGGCACACACGCGCCCCAAATCCAGAGAGCGCGGTGCCCCTACGGGCTATATCGTAGCCCCACCTTCGAACTCCTATGGCTAAGTGAAAGTGATAAAGCATTATAGTCCGGTTGCCTCGTTTGCCACGCTACCACCTCCTTCACAGGACCAAGACGTTGGATTAAGTATGAAAATGCGCTATTTCACAAACACCCCCACACCATGTGCGTGGGGGCTGAAGCCGAAGACTGCCATCTTTCAGGTTATACGCAAGTATACATTAACGGCCGCACAGGAGATATTTCAATACTTGAACGCACAAGTACAAAAAGCGCTTATATTATGAACATCGTTTTACAAACCATAAAGTTCATTTGAACATGACATTTTTTGAGCACTGCGACTCTATTACACGAGCACCACGCATAACTTCCCCAAAATAGTGCTCGGCGGTAACCGGCTCGTCCAACCCGGGTTGCAACAGCGGTGGCGTCCATTTCCGTCGGTATGTCTTCACACGGCGAGGGCCATCCGTGCACCATCTATGCAAGCCGACCACTTCGCCGCTTTTATATGCGGCACAGCCCCAAGGAATTGCTGCAATAAACCGAAATAGCTCTTCGGCTTGGGCCTATCCGGCCAGACATGAGCCACGATATCCGTCATGGCAAGTCCGGACAATCTATTCAGCTCAGCCCACTCAGCCAAGCGATCGGTCAACGGAAGTGAACGCTCCGGACTATGGAATTGAGACCAAAAAAGCTCTTCCGTCTCGTGATCCTTCTGACCTCGGAAGTGCACAACAACATCTGCCGCACTCGCCGCTAAATCCATATAAGGATCCTCCGGACCCCACAACTGGCCAAGCTGATCATACAACGGATCTGTAAACCTCCTGCACAGCAGAAAGGGCTTGCCAGCCGCAATATCCCCGGCCTGGCGCAGCTCCTCTTTATAGCCCTCATGGCGAAACGGCATCCTTGGCTTCGCGGTGGCCTTCCTCAGTCTTCTTGCTCGCTCGGCGTTCTTTTCAAGAACCTCATAGCGGTCGATAACATCTTTCAACTTCACGGCCATTTCGGACATCTCCTCCTTGCTTCGGCAGTGAGCAGCCCTTTCGGCTTCTAGCTCTTCGGCCGCCCTCGAGGCAGCCGCATCACTCCTTCTGGCCTGCTCCTTGGCTCGAGCAAGTTCTCGCCCAAGGCTCTCCACAGCGAAGGGCACCATCTGCATTAAGCACACATGTTGTAAGGAGGGCTTGGCTCCTTACTAGGTGACCACCGAGAAACAACATACCTTGTGACTCGTCAAGTCGCTTATTGACCAGCGCGATGTCCCATTCAGAAACTCGAGTTGCCGTTTAGTTCGGCAACTCCATCGATCTGCTGGCCACGGACTATCCGCCACCTGCATAGGAAAGGCGAAAATTAATACCTGCGATTTTGATCCTCGGCACGCTGTCGCTTTCGACAACATACCGAGTCTCAGGGGCTACTATCTATACAGGGCGCACTTTATGTGTAAAACTGTCAAAAGGTATGTCATTTTTACATACCTCAAACCCGCCAAGAAACTTACGGCGGCGTCATGCAAGCCGCCCTCGGCGGACGAAATTCTTCCAACCACCATACTCATCAATGTACGGTGACCTTCTGAGATAGACGCCTTCTCAAGTAGATCTTTCAGCTCCCCAGGCCGCACACCAGTTGGTGCCGAACTCTCCGGCCCCGCCGGACTCGGGGATACCCTCCGCGATGACACCTCAGGTTCGTCCGCCCCGCCTGATGGTGCGGCGGATGGAGGCGTCTCGCTCTCCACCATCTCCGGACGAAGGTCCCCCGAAGACGAGCTCATCTGCGAAGGACGGAGATCCGAACTACAAGGTAAAAACTTTGGTTATCCTCAGAAGCAAACATAGGGATGTCTCTTGTTATAGAACCCCCCCCCCCCTTTTTCCTACTTATGGCTTGCTGGAGGGCTGATTCCTTAGGGGAGATAGTGCGTCCGGGGCCTCCCCGGACGCAGGACCCTCTGGTGAAGATCTCTTCCCCCGCTTCGAGGCCTTGACCTCCGGGTTTTCGGAAGCGGTCCTCTTCTCCCCTTGGAAGGAGGGATTCTCAATTCCCCCTTTCTCCAAAACCTCCTTGGTAGAGGCGGTAGTGTCCTTGTTCTCCCCTTCGCCTTCCTCTGAAGGCGCAACCTTCAAAGATCTGACCAAAGACGGATCCAGCGCGGTCTCCGGGAGGGGGGGACACCGTATCAGCTTTCGCTATGCTATCCACTCCTATTCAAGAGACGATGGGTTAAAAGGCAAATTCAAGAAGGCGCAAACAAACGGTGTGTCCAGACATAGGGCCACTTACCTGAGCATCTGAGCGATTGCAGCTTAGGTCGGAATCCTCGGTCAATTCCGCACACATCTCTTGTGGTCCGAAGAACAATTTATACATCTCCACGGGTGTCGTACCCATGAAGTGTTGGAGAGCTCGTGGCCCCTCTAGATTGAATTCCCACAGGTAGAGGGGGCGACGCTTGCAGGGCAGGAGACGCCGAATCAGCATAACCTGCATAACCATGACCAGATTGATCTCCCTCTCATGGAGGTCTCGAATCCGGCCCTGCAGTAGGGGTACGTCCTTTGATGGCCCCCAGTTGAGCCCTTGGTTGACCCACGACATCAGCCTCTATGGAGGGCCCGAGCGAAAGATGGGCGGCGGCTTCTTCCTGCTGCCCCTAGGAGCGGTGATATAGAACCATTCCTGTTGCCACAAGCCGAGCTCCTCCTAGAAAGAGCCCTTGGGCCATGGAGCATCGGCCCTCTTGCTTATAACCGCCCTGCCGCACTCTGCTTGACGCCCCTCGATCATCTTCGGCTCCACGTTGAAGGTCTTGAGCCACAAACCGAAGTGGGGGGTGGTGCGGAGGAAGGCCTCGCAGACGACAATGAATGATGAGATGTGGAGGATGGACTCGAGCCAAGTCGTGGAATTCCAACCCATAGTAAAACATAAGCCCTCTCACAAAAGGATCCATCGGAAGCCTAAACCCCGGCGGAGGTGGGACACAACACGACACTCTCGCCGGGCTCGGAGTGGGAATGACTTGCCCTTCAAGGGCAACCTATGTGAAATCTTGTAAGTCAGGTACTTGGCTTCTCTCAGCTTTGCACGTCCTCTTCCGTAATGGAGGAGGGCACCCACCGGCCCTGTTGATCGAGGCCGGACATCGTGGAAGGTCCGGGGCACTCGAATCTGAGACTCTGGGTGTTGGAACTCGGGGCAAGGGGCAGATTCGATGGAGGGTTGAAGAAAAAGAACGAGCCTTGGTCTCATTATAAAGAGGGAGAATACCAAGAGCCGTCCCCGTGACCGTTTGGGACTCGCATTCGATAGAGGGGGCGTGGCAACGGGCGCGGTTGGGTTACCCACGTCCGTATTGATGGGAATCCCGGAATAAGGGGAACACGATCTCTACTTCGACAAGACGTGCCAAGGAAACCGCTTCGCTAAACGCGCTGAGGTGGTATAATAAAAAACTATTCAAGTAAAAGCTTGGTGGTGGTGTGACATCATGCCACAAAATACGTCAGCAGATTGAACTTGTGTACGTATTATTCTCTCTACGGTGGAATGTGGAATTTATTTTGCAGAGCCGGACACTATCCTGGTGTTCGCAATGTTCTATGAATTATTCGGAGGAGGAACCTGCCTTGCAATGCCGAACAATATGCGCGCCGGACTCATCGTCATTGAAGCCTGGTTCAAGGGCTACCGAGGAGTCTCGACTAGGGGTGTCCGGATAGCCGGACTATCATCGTCGGCCGGACTCCAAGACTATGAAGATACAAGATTGAAGACTTCGTCCCGTGTCCGGATGGGACTTTCCTTGGCGTGGAAGGCAAGCTTGGCGATATGGATATGTAGATCTCCTACCATTGTAACCGACTCTGTAACCCTAGCCCTCTCCGGTGTCTATATAAACCGGAGGGTTTTTAGTCCAGAGGACTAACAACCATTACAACAATCATACCATAGGCTAGCTTCTTGGGTTTAGCCTCCTTGATCTCGTGGTAGATCCACTCTTGTACTACCCATATCATCAATATCAATCAAGCAGAGTAGGGTTTAGCTCCATCGAGAGGGCTCGAACTCAGGTAAAAACATCGTGTCCCTTGTCTCCTGTTACCATCCGCCTAGACGCACAGTTCAGGACCCCCTACCCGAGATCCGCCGGTTTTGACACCGACACCTGTCCTTCTTCATCTTCATCTTCAGCAACATTGGACACTGGGGCCTTGTTCTTCTCAGCAGCTGGAATACTCCTAGTATTCCTCTTTGGAACTTGCTTGGCCTTGGAGGCAGCTTTGGGTGCTTCCTTGGGCTTGGATGTTGCAGCCCCTGATCTGATTGCATCTCCCATAAGCTTAGCTGCCTTAGGTGCTGGTGCAGCATCCTCTTCCTCTTCTTCAGAATCTCTTCTCATAGAGGGCTTTCCAAGGACCTTGGCAGTTGTGGTTCTTGCTCTCTTCTTTTCTTGTCCCGATCACCATCATCCTCTGATTCAATTGTGAACTTCATAGTTGCACCGATGGGGACTTTACGGGGTTTGGAAGAAGTGACTTTCTTCTCGTGTGCTTCTTTGGGTTGAGCCCGAGGTGGCACTTGAGTGGACTTTCGGCCTTTGGCATTGGTGTCCTCTTGGCGAACTTTCTTCTTGAGACTTGGCTTAGTGCTATGAGCGAGCCATATTCCTTCTTGAGCACCAGGTTTCTTGGAAGTGGCCTCATCTTCCGCAGCTTTGTAATCTTCATCCTCGAATCTGAAGTTCTTTTCCTCCTTTGCCTAGTTGCAGCCTTAGGCAAATTGCTAGGAGTACTTCGCTCCCTTCATCTCAGAGTTGAGGGACTAGTGCCCTCACTCAAGTCCATCTGCTCTCTTGACTGCTCGCTGTCACTCGATCGACATAACGCAAAAGCTGATGCGACCACGTGAGGAGTTATAGATGAGCTTATGCAGATTTATTTTGCAAAAGAATGATTCAAAAGTTCAGTTTTAGTTTTCCACAGAAAGCATTTCGGATCAACCAATTTTCAAACTCGGTGATACCAAAGCAGTTTTGGAACCTAAACTGATGATCTCGGTTGGACCGAGTCACAGTTTGGTGGCACCGAGACTGCTAGGGTTTCACAGAATCCTCAAATCGGTCGCACCGATTAGTAATTCTCGGTCAGACCGAGAGTCACTAGTGCAATGGCATAAGCCAAATCGGTGAGACCGAGTTTTTCAACTCGATGGGTCCGAGATGGTTTCGGCAGAAACCTAACCCTAAAAATTTGAACCTCATCTAATCTATGGACTACTTTGGCTGGATAGAAGAGTTTCAATCGTGGCAAGATTCAATAGAAATACAATGTGCTTGGAATCAGATGTGGATAGCACAAAGATCAAGTCCATACCCTAACTTGGCGGTGGACTTGCTACGGCGGCAACGGCGGGGACGAAATCCGTTGACGGCGGCGAAGACCAGCGACAGGAGGCTGCTGGCGACGAGGAGACGATCCGGAGACCTCCGATGGCAGAGCGAGCTATTGCGCGGGCGAAGGGTTTCGGAGAAATTTCCAAAATTTTGCCCGTGGCTATATATAGCCCGACCCTGTCGGTGTGACCGAGTGGAACAACTCGGTGGCACCGAGATGCATAACTGTGTTCAGTTACAGCAAATCGGTGAGACCGAAAAGTTCAAATCGGTTGCACCGAGATTGAAAACTCAGATCAACTAAATGATCTCGGTTGGACCGAAATGGAGGAATCGGTCTGACCGAGAATCACAAAGAGGTTTTGGAAGTTTAAGTCTATGATGAATCGGAGACTCCGAGTGCTCCTCACACAGAGTGGTTCGAATCTTTCTTGATCAAATTTTGTGATGTAGCATGAATAGAGTTTGAGATGAGAAAAGCATAGATAGCTAAAGAAGGTTCTTAGGCATTCTTGTCCATCCACTTGGCTAAAAGAAAAGAACCCAAATAATCAAAACAACAAGTGGATGTCCTTGAATGAGTAAAATATGCACCAACATGCTCACACAATAAGATGGCAAATGAAATATGTGGCAAAGCATGCACAACCAATTCTAGCATCTATCAAACAATTGGCGATGACTAGGTCATCTATATATGAGTATATTGACTTAGGAGTCAAATGAGAACATCTGATCATAGGTCATACTCATTGTTTAAGCTCAAGTGGGGTTATCACTTTTACATAATGCATTGATGTGTTCACACCATTAGAGTTGCTTTGACTAAATTCTTAGAGTTAAGCTCCCCCTAGATGTGAGATCCCCCCTTAGAGGGATGAACTAACCTTGGGTTTTGTCGATGATGACTTCATGTAGGTGTTGAAGATGTGGATGCTCAATGTTGGTGTAGATCATTTGGAGCAATCCTTTGGAGTGAGTTGCACTTTCAACTTACCTACATGGGTTAGTCCCACAAGGAACAAACAAGAATATCCATAGACAGAGAGTGATGGACACACAAGATGATGTCCATGAAATCATTTGCTTACCTTGTCCCTTGCCTTACCAACATGAGGGTTTGTGACTCCTTGAACTAGTGCAAGATGTGGAAGTTGATTGCACTTGTTCTTGCCAAAATGATATGAGTGAAGAATGTTGGCGGTGTCACCCTCAAGAACTCTCTAGTTCTTCTTCTTCGGGATCCACATCATCTTGATGGGAATCCTTGGAGTTGTAGTCGTACTTGATGAAGTAGAGCTTGACGTAGTCTTGGGAACCCACTTGACTAAGGCCTTTGGAGCTTCTTCAAATGCATCAATCTCTTTTTGAAGCTTGTCATTGCCTTTGTTCTTGTGGTCTTGTGGTGGAAGATCATCTTGAGCTTGTGTTCCCTTGAAGGAAGTAGGATCATACTTCTCTTGTTGAGGAACAAATTTCGTCTTGGGGTATTGATCTTCTTCCCACTCAACTCCATTGGCATTGAACTTTTGTTCAAAACCAACACCTTGATTCTTCCGGTGCCTTCCTTGCTTGCGTACAATTTCCTCGAATTGCTTACTCCCTAGAAGACTCTTGTAAACACCTTTCTATAATTCCTTCAATAAGCTATTTTCTTGCTCAAGTGTAACTTGGCTAAGAGAATCATTAGTGGAATCAAGAGAACTACTAGAAGCAACAATATTGGATTTGACATTATTATTGTTACTACTAGAGGAAGTATCTTTCTTGTACTTGTTACTAGTCTTGACTTGAGGCATGTAAGTAGATAAGAGTAAACGCTTGGCAATGTAAGAAGAACTTTTCTTGTGGAGATGATCATTGATTGCTTTTAAGAACTCATGCTCTTGCTCAAGATTGAGCTTTTCAAAGCGTAACTTCTCATGAGCCCTTAAAAGTTCTCGATGATCTTTGTAGATAGTTTCATGAGCTAACTTAAGAGAGTTTAGTTCTTTAGTTAGAAGCTCAATCTTCTCCTTATCATTGTCATTCGTTTTATCTTGATTAGCATGATTAATTGACGTTTCATCATAGTATTCATCACTAGAGCTGTCAACAAGTAAATCATCATCCACAAGCAAGCAATCTTCATCACTATTGAAATCAACATACTGGGGATGTGTTACCTTTGGACCTTTGGCCATGAAGCATCTTCCAACACCTTCATTTGGTGAGTCAAATATGTCGTAGGAGTTGGTTGACACAAGTGCTAGACCGACAACACCTTCATCTTGAGTATATTCGGAGTCGGAGTGATAGCTTCTCTCGGAGTGGTCGGAGTCGGAGTCGAATACCCATTCACCAACATGAGCTTGATGTCTTCGTTTTGTGTAGCTCCTTGATGACTTGTCCTTCCTTTCCGAATCCTTGCTGCTCCGTGAGGGTCTTCGTTCATAACGATCATCTCTACTCCTCCTCTCTCTTGGTGGTGATTCTTCTCTTTTGCTCCTTCTTCTTGGAGAATCTTCTCTTCTTTTGTAGGGTGTCGTACACTCATTTGAGTAGTGTCCGGGTCTCCCACAGCTTGTAGCAATTATGTTCTCGACTAGAAGATCTTTTGTCATTGTAAGACCTTGACTTGGAGCTTCTTTCTTTGCTTCTACTCTTGTAGAATTTGTTGAAGTTCTTCACCATTAAGCTCAATTCTTCATTGAAGGTTGGTTTCTCACTTGATGATGTGGGGCTTCACTTGAGGCTTTGTAAGCACCACTTGACTTGTTGTGAAGTTCCTCCTTATCCTTGAGTGACATCTCATGAGCAACAATTCTTCCAATGACTTCTGTTGGCTTGAGATCTTTTTAGTTTGGCATCATTTGAATCAATGTGCACACGGTATCATACTTTCCATCCAATGCTCTTAGAATCTTCTTGATGATGAATTTATCAGTCATCTCTTCACTCCCTAAGCCGGCAATCTCATTTGTGATAAGAGCAAGCCTAGAGTACATTTCAGCGACACCTTCACCATCCTTCATTTTGAACTTGTCAAGCTGACTCTAGAGCACATCCAACTTGGATTCCTTGACAGACTCGATACCTTCATGCATATCAATCAAAGTATCCCAAATTTCCTTTGCATTCACAAGACGGCTGATTTTGTTGAATTCTTCAGGGCACAATCCGTTGAAGATGATATCATAAGCTTGATCGTTGTATTGCAGCATCTTCAATTCTTCCGCATTAGCTTCACGGTTCGGTTCTCTCCCATCAAAGAATTCACCTTGCAAGCCAATACAAATAATTGCCCAAACGGCAGGGGTTATGTCCAAGAATATGCATTTTCATCTTATGCTTCCAACTAGCAAAATTAGTACCATCAAACTAAGGACTTCTACGGTGATAATTTCCCTCGCTAGATGCCATACTCTCCTAGGTTGTGAAACCAAGGCTATGACCACCAAAAGCTATGGAAATCAAAGCAAATGGAGACCAAAGCTCTAATACCACTTGTAGGACCTTGAAGTATGTCTAGAGGGGGGTGATTAGACTACTTGACCAATAAAAACTTAACCTTTTCCCAGTTTTAGAGTTTGGCAGATTTTAGCTATTTTAGGACAAGTCAAGCAATCATCACACAAATCAAGCAAGCATGCAAAGAGTATATAGGCAGCGGAAATTAAAGCATGCAACTTGCAACAAAGTAAAGGGAAGGGTTTGGAGGATTCAAACGCAATTGGAGACACATATGTTTTTGGCGTGGTTCCGATAGGTGGTGCTATCGTACATCCACGTTGATGAAGACTTCAACCCATGAAGGGTAACGGCTGCGCGAGTCCACGGAGGGCTCCACCCATGAAGGGTCCACGAAGAAGCAACCTTGTCTATCCCACCATGGCCATCGCCCACGAAGGACTTGCCTCACTAGCGGTAGATCTTCACGAAGTAGGCGATCTCCTTGCCCTTACAAACTCCTTGGTTCAACTCCACAATCTTGTCGGAGGCTCCCAAGTGACACCTAGCCAATCTAGGAGACACCACTCTCCAAGAAGTAACAAATGGTGCGTTGATAATGAACTCCTTGCTCTTGTGCTTCAAATGATAGTCTCCCCTACACTCAACTCTCTCTCATAGGTTTTGGATCTGGTGGAAAGAAGATTTGAGTGGAAAGCAACTTGGGGAAGGCTAGAGATCAAGATTCATATGGTAGGAATGGAATATCTTGGTCTCAACACATGGTGGTTCTCTCTCAGAAATGGTAAGTTGGAAGTGTAGGTTCGTTCTGATGGCTCTCTCCACGAATGAAGAGGAGGTGGAGGGGTATATATAGCCTCCACACAAAATCTAACCGTTACACACAATTTACCAAACTCGGTGGGACCGAATCGTTAAACTCGGTCGGACCGATTTAGTAAACCTAGTGACCGTTAGTGATTTTCGTGGACCGACATGCATCTCAAAGGAGACCGATTCGGTTAGGGTTAGGGCATAACGTAATCTTGGTAAGACCGACATACAAACTTCGGTGAGACCGATTTGGTAATAAGCTTTCTAGAGAGTTGGTCAGGTAAACTTGGTGGGACCGATTTGCTCTTTTCGGTGAGACCGAAATGTTACAAAAAGGAAACAGAGAGTTTACATTGCAATCTCGGTGGGACCGATCGCTCACTTCAGTTAGACCGAAATGTTACAAAGGGAAACAGAGAGATTACAACCCCATCTCGGTGAGACCGAGATCCCTATCAGTAAGACCGATTTGCTTAGGGTTTGTGGCAGTGGCTATGACTTTTGGAATCAGTGGCGCCGGATAGGAAGAATCGGTGTGACCGATTTTGGCTTTGGGTTTAGGTCATTTGTGGATGTGAGAAAGTTTTTGAGGGTTTTGGAGCATATCACTAAGCACATGAAGCAAGAGGCTCATTAAGCAACACCTCATCCCTCCTTGATAGTATTGGCTTTTCCTATAGACTCAATGTGATCTTGGATCACTAAAATGTAAAATGATGAGTCTTGAGCTTTTGAGCTTGAGCCAATCCTTTGTCCTTAATATTTTGAGGGGTCCACTTTCATCACCCATGCCATGCCATTCACTGAGCTTTCCTGAAATAATAGTCTTGGAATAGCATTAGCTCAATGAGCTATATGTTGTTATTAATTACCAAAACCACCTAGGGATAGTTGCACTTTCACTTTGCTGTACACCTGCGCAACTAGCGATGTGTTTGATGTTGACTTCCATAGTTTGTTTGGCATCGAACCTTGTACGTGTGCATGGACTTTTGTATTTTTTTGCAGCTTGTACTTCTCTATTTTAGTACTGTCATGAAATATGTATTTGAACTTACGCTTTGTGTGGTCTTCCTTTTTTTATTTTTTTCAGGTGAGTGGCTGGATCTTGGTGAGCATGACTACAGGTTCTTTGGTAGCCAGTTCTCGGAGCTCGAGCGCGTAGCTATTGATCTTAGCCAGGGGCGTTCTCCCGAAAAGACAAGATCTGGTGTTATGAAGGGGCGGTTGGGAGCTCTGAGAAGTTCTACGGCTGCTTGTGCAGAGAGCCCTACTACACCCAAGAATTCCATTGTCGAATTTATAGACAGCGATGATGATGTGTTTGACAAGATTGCTGGCGTTGGAAGAGTCACGAGGAGTGTTGCTGCCAAAGGTTTATCTCCCCTTGCTGGAATAGTGGCTCATAGAGCTAGTGGTGCTAGGAAAGATCCTGCTTTGGAATCTGGCAATGTTGTAAGCACGAAGCGTGCGCCCAGAGCTCCTATAAAGTTTTGCTCCCCTGTGTAGCAGCTTCACCCTCATAAATTCCCTCACCTGGACAAGGCTCGCAGGTTGTATAAGTTGTTGCTTAGTGATGAATGGCGTGAGAAGTATGCCGAGTGAGTATCTCTCATTATTTTTCCTCTTCTTTTCTTTTGTTGTTTGTAATCGCTAGGTAAATATGACTGAATGTTCCTTTTTATACAACTCGAACTGCTATGAATGCCTTATCTTGCTTCTCCTTCTTTTTTCTTGTGTGTGCTGCAAGAATACATTCTCAATGATACCTCAGCCTGATGGAAACGTAACTGACTTCACTAGGAATCGCATCTTGGAAGTTTTCTCACCTGGGCAAATGATGGAGGGTGATGTAATGGACTTCCTCATTGATGATTGGAAGCAAGATCCTGAGAGAAATGGTGATTTTGCATCTAGGAAAAGGATATTGCTGAGTCCATATTTCATCTCGGTAATCAATCAGATCGGTTTCTTTCTGTTGAACAAGACTGCCTATTTGGTTTTACGAGTTTTAATAATACTTTTGCTTGTTGATCCTTTACCGTTTTCTATTTTCTATTTTGGCTTTTTTGCAGGTTGTGCTTGACTATTCGTTTTACGAGGACGAAAATAAAGTTTTTAATGTGGAGAGTGCAGCGAGAGATTTCAAGAGCTATGTTAAAGCTAACGAAGACTTGCTCAGTGCCGACCTTGTGAGATCTACTAGCTGATTTTTGGTTTTTATTTGTTTATTGTGATGCTGGTTTTTATTTTGAATATTTAACATCTCTTTTTTGGTCATTTGTTTTTAGATCATGATGCCTCTATTCAAGCTTATGGTTTTATCAAAGGATAGGAAAGTAAACCACTATTCCATATATGTCATGAATCGGTACCGAAGTAGCATTGACATCCTTGACTCTTTACCTTATCCGAAGAACCACCGTCCTTGAAGAACACCTATCACAAAGATCTGCGAGAAGATTGTGAGTGACATTTATTATCTGTCTTTGGATTAATATTTCGCATCTTTGTTTCGCTTTTTCGAGACCTAAAACTGCGTGGGTTGTTTTGTTTTTTTACAGATTTCTAGAATGGTCAAAGTAATGAAGGCTGTGTATGGTGATGCTCAGTACAATGCGAGCAAGCAGCCCAATTGGGAGCGGTTTGCAAAGAAACCAACGTTTGTCAAGGTCCCACTTCAAGGGGAAAATGAATGTGGCCATTATACTCTAAAGTATGCGGGATGCTACGACGGTGAAAAGATCATTGAGAACATTCGAGATTATGACGTGGGTTTCTTGTTGTGCTTTTCAATTTCTGTTTTTGGCTTATTGTGCATCCTTTTTTTATGGGTCATGATTATTATAATTTTGTTTTATTGTTTTGCAGCCACGCATTGTTGATTGGAATGCTGAGGATCTGTATAGACTTGTGTTCAACCGGAATAACCATCTTATGGTTACGGAGCTTCCCAAGGAGCTTCAGGCTTTGGCTCCTGATGCATAGGAGAAATGGTCATCATTTGCATAGTGAATTGGATAGTTGTGTGATATATCTCTTGAAAACATTGTAGGCTCTATTTTGTAGTGTTTGATGTCTTGTCGAGTACTATGTAATAACTAGTATATTTTGTGTTGTGTTTGAAGTGTGGCACAATGTTTAACAAACTTTTTTTCCATGATGGTTGTGTCGTTGAATAGCTATTTCATTTGTGTATGTTTCATCGAAATTCGTTTTGGTTAAGTTTTATTTTTTGTACTGAAGACTTATATAGTAGTTGAACTGAAAACACTTTTTTCCCAAGTGTATTTATGAGTTGTTGCTGAGAAAGTGAAATTTATTTTATTTTTATGTGATTCCATCCTAAGTTGGACCTTTTATAGTTTCCGTACTCTCGTTTTCTTGTACTTATGATATAGTTCTGTTAGTACTGACTTGTAATCTCATTCAGCGTAAGGCTTTTAAAAATTTTGGAGCCAAATTCTGTTTGAATTTCTTGAACTTTAGTAGTTGAACTTCATAGTAAAAGTTAAAGTACTGTTTTAAATTAGTTACGTTTAAGAGATAGTCCTATTAAGTTCAAAACTATTTCTTTCTCAAGGCATTAATTGGTATCACCATAGCACTTACCGAATAAACTTAGTTGTACTGAGATTTCAATTGTGCTATTAATTTGATTAATTATTTATTTTTTGTGTTGTTTGTTGCTAGTATGTCTTTCTGTTGTGTTTCTTGTGATTTTTCTCCTTTGTCGAACTTATATCTTTTTGATTTAGTTTTTGGCCTTCTTTTTTTCTAGGCTGTGGTTCTTCTCCAGGCAATGTTTGGTATAATCCTAGCACTTGCCGTATAGTCTTAGTTGTACTGAGATTTCAGTTGTATTATTACTGTTATTCTTAGTGTGTCACTGTTTTAGGGAATGCGAACTGAAGCTTCCCGTTCCTTTTTATATTTTGTAGAATGAATGTACCATGTGTTCAAGTGTACCAGAACTTTCAGTCCTAGCATGCTAGTTACTAGGAAATACGTACTGATGGTTCTTTGCTTTTCCTGTTGCAGTACTTAGTGAATTTCTAATTTCTATTTAGCACGATGCTTTTAGTACTGAATGTTGTCCTTGGCCGAAACTTAGTCTTTTAGTGTTCTTCCAAACTAAAAACTAGTTTTTTAGTGTGATAGTACTACCGTTCATGTCTAAGCTGTACTGAGCGTCCAAGGCTACTATTTGCTTTTGTCCTTAATTAGTTTGCCGCTGTTTTTTTTGCGAAAATATTTATGTGTTATTTTTATTTCTCCATGACTAGTGTTGCATGGCAGCCATCAAGTTTCAACTTCAACCTAGTTCAACTTCAAATGATGGATCAACAAAATTGGAAGCTAGCAAACTTGTTGGATGACATAAGCAAACGATGTACTTAATAGACATAGGCAAACTTGTTCAAACCCTGACACACATAGCATAAGGTAGGTGGTTCAACAAAACGAAAGCAAACTACAAATCTGAAACAACAAGACTAAGGACACACATAGCATATGGTAGCTGGTTCAACATAACGAATGCAGACTTTCATGCATCTTCATCCGCGAAGTTGCAGTGGTAGTAGGGGTCAGCCTCCTGCTCTTTTGAAATATCCCAACCTATCATGATGTTGTCGATTGTCTTCCATGACTTGTACGTTGCGTACGCATCTATTCCTGCGTACGTGATGAGGTTGTCTGGCAGCGCGGCTGGTCCGCCACAGTTTGTGGTCTTCCCTCTTCATCTTCTTCTTCATGCCTTCGTAGAATGGGTGGATGACGCCGCCTACAACATCGGCCAAGGAGTCGTAGTATTTCTTGGTCTTTGGATCTTTCCACTTGCGCTGCATGTCGATGAAGTTGTTGGGGTTGATTTCCAAACCAGACTTCCCGCTTCCTTGTCACCTCAATCTTGAAACCAACAAATGTGTACAATTTCTCCTCCTGCAGAAGTCTTTGAGGCGCTTGGGCCTGCAAGGGGGGAGACACACATTTTCTAAAGATTAGTCTTCTTTTTGAGTATTTAATTCTTCTGCTTTTTTTTCTGTTTTACAAGTGATAATCCATGAGGTAGATGCTTATATATTATGAGACATGCATGAATGTAGTTCAGAAACTAGTACAAAAAGTCCTGAAATTAAATTCAACTACACCATGTTATATTTTTCTTTTTTGCTATCTTCGTTGCTTCACCAAATGCTTCACCAAATTAGAGAATCATTTTACCAGAGTCAATGATTCATGCGTTGCTTGATTCAAGTTTAGTTTTCTTTTTTGTTGAATAAAAGACCTATACCAGTGCTTGATACATCTTTGTGCATTAATTCTATATCAAGTTCAAAAATTAGTTTGAGAAACATGTGCATCAAGATATGGACCTATACCACTTCACCAAAGATCTTTTAATACATCAATTCTATAAACTATACTAGTACATCAAGATCAGAAACTATGCTAGTACATCAAGTTCAGAAATTAATTTGGTGCATAAAGTTCAGAATGCTATAAACTTTTTTTCAGATGCTAATCTGGTGAAACAATCTACTTCACAGTTTCAGAAATGCATGTAACTTGAGAAACATGTAATCGTGCATCCACTTCATAGACTATAGTAGTTCATAGCATTCAATGAACTACTGGTACAAACAGATGACTATAATCGTTGGGAAACAAGTTTTAATTAAGTTTTTAGTGACTAGTACTGGTACAACAGATGAATGAACAGTAGTATGGGTTACCATTTTGTGGCTGCTGCGATGTGGTACACCAAGCAGAGTTCCTCGACGCACAACTGCAGGAATGCCGCCATCTGTGGAGGTTTTTCCTCATCGGTGTACTCCACATCAACTCCGATGAAGCTCGGATACAAGCCGCCGCCCTTCATCCTGAGCCTGCTCATCATCTGGTCGGCCTTGTCTGGTTCGCTGGTGCAGACGATCTCCAGCGTCTCCTTGCCGTGGAGCTCAACCCCTTTGAGCGTTTTGGTGTACTCGTGCTTCTCGCCGGGGACGTGAACGTCGGCGAGGTTGCTGCTCTTGTTCGAAGTGTCGCCATGGTGACGTTTGGCGGACGGTTCCTCCGCCATCGCCTTGCTCCGCGATCGTGGGCTTGGGAGAGAAGTTTTTGGTTTGTGTGCAGTGTAGATGGAAGCGGCAATGGTGGTTCTGTGAATGAGGCAGAGATGGAAGACAATGGGGTATTTTTGCAGTGCATCGGCGGTGGTGTGTTTGAGGCGGTTCGTCGGGGACGTGGGTGTAGTGGTCGTGGGGGTCGCCGTTGTGCAGTGCGTCATGGCAACCACCCAGTGGGTGGCACGGGTGGTGGCCTGGAAGAACTAGCCGTCCAAGACAATTTTTTTTTACTGTTGCACTGATTAGTCTTGTCAAGCTGTACTTACGATCTGCTAAATCCCACTTGCACGTCTCTGCGGTGGTGATGATGGCATTTTGCACTGTTTAGGTGACGTATGGCTCTGTGATGTTTTTCCGTGTGGATGTTTAAGCATTGTTTTTCTTTGAAGTCTTTACACACTAGTTTATGTCAAAACATTTTTTTAGTGCCCTGGGAGTTGTTGCTCAAAAGTTGTACTTATTTTATTTTCATCTGTACCAACCTAGGTTAGGCCTTTATAGTTTTTGTATTCTCATTTTTAGTGCACTTATGTTTTAGTACTGTGTGAACTGAATTGTAATTTCATACAGCGCACGGGTTTGAAATTTGATGTCACAGTGGTGCGAGCGGCCTGACTGATCCTGCTGTTTTAGTACTGATGTTGTATGTATGTTTTGAACTGATTTTTTTAATAACTTAAGTTGGGGGTTTGAGATTATTTTACGACCAGATTGTTCGTTGTGGTGTGGACATATTTTATATAAATAAGAAATTTAGCAGAATTGACAAATATATTCTATTTGAAATTTTTGAATTTTAGTAGTTGAACTTGTCAGATTTTATATAAATAGGAAATTTAGCATAATTGACAAACATTATATGTTTGAACTTTTAGAGTTTTAGTAGTTGAACTTATCAGATTTTATATAAATAGAAAATTTAGCATAATTGACAAACATTATATGTTTTGTACTTTTAGATTTTTAGTAGTTGAACTTGTCAGTTTTTCTATAAATAAGAAATTTAGTATAATTGACAAACATTATATGCTTGAACTTTTTGAGCTTTAGTAGTTGAACTTGTCAGATTTTATATAAATAAGAAATTTAGCATAATTGACAAACATTATATGTTTTGAACTTTTTGAGTTTTAGTAGTTGAACTTGAAAGTAATATTTAATTCGGTTTTTTAAATTATGTACATTTAATAGATAAGCTATTAAGTTCTGTTCTTTTTTAGAGGTTCATTGTTTTTGTATCATATTTTTTTCCTTTTTTCTTGTACAGGTTAATTGACAAACATTTTTCTTGTAGTTTATTTTTCTTTGTCCCGCCATCTGGTTTGTATACCTGGGCTTATTGGTGGTGTGTTTTGTTGACGATGTAGGCTATTGGGCCGTTTTCCGGCCCAGATAGCTCGTCCGCGCGGCTATGCAGTGCGTCGTGCACGTGCGCTCTGGGTTTAGTCCCACCTCGCTAGTCGAGGGGGCTCCAGACCTGTTTATAAGCGCAGCGGAGGCTCACCAGTTGAACTCCTCTGAACACTTACTTGAGCGCTTATACACAGCGCTCGCCCTCTCTCTTGACCTGTGGGCCCTGGTCGGCGGGTCTTGCGTTGTGCGGATTACTAGGGATTCGCCCACGGGCTCGAGTTCAAGTATCTAGCATTGTCAGGGCCTTCCTGACCTTGGGCGGTCATTTTTTTGTTTGTTTGAATCTAGTACTTGATTCCACCAGTAACTTGGACTGATACTTTTTGTTCTAGTTCTTGTCAGTTTTGTGTGAGTGTAATCCTTTTCATTTGAGTTTTTTGCCTTCTTTTTTGTGTTTATTTTTGTGATTATTCTCAAGTGTCTTCTGGTGTCATTTTCAGAACTATGGTACTTGCGTGTAGACTGAGTTGTACTGATAGTGCATTCATAGAAGCGCTTACGGACTGATGCTTCTTTGTAATTTTTATTGTAGTAAGAATGTACTGTCCGATCAAGTGTACTAAGTTGTATTGACACGAAAAGATGTTGTGTGGTTAGTTGCATCATAACTAGTACTTTAGAGCAACGACAACGTTCCATTCAGAAGCTACTTTTGAATTTTTGAAATGATGGATTAACAACATATGAAGCTACCAAACCAAACTTATATAATGAGATAATCAAAACATTGTACTTGATGACATAACTAAACTTGTTCAAACATGACAAGCACGATATAATCACACTGGTTCAACCCAACAAGAGCAAACTACTAATTTGAAACAACAAGATAAAAGGCAAGCACAATCAGAAGTAAAACAAAGGCAAGCTCTGATGTTATCTTCATCCAGTAAAGGGGCAATAGGGGCGGTCGTAGAAGTTTTCAGCCTCCCGCTCTTTCGCATATTCCCAACCGTCTGTGATGTAGTCGATCATGAACCATGATTTGTACGCGGCGTACGCATCTACTCCTGCGTACTCGATGAGGTTGTCGGCATCTCGCTGGTCCCCACAGGTTTGTAATCTTCTGCGTGTTGATCTTGTTCTTCATGCCTTTGTAGAATGGGTGGATGACGCTGGCTGCAACATCAGTCAAGGAGTCGTACTCTTTTCCGGTGTATGGAACTCTCCACTTGCGCTGAATGTCAATGAACTTGTTGGGGTTGATCTCCATACCGGACAACTTCAGCTTCTCTTTGTCGCTTTCAATGCTGAAACCGGCAAATGTGAACAACTTCTCATCTTTGCGACATCTCGATTGAGCGCTTGGGCACCTCAAGGGTAGAGACATTTTGAATATTAGCATTACTTTGATGTTTTGAATTATTCATTTTTGTTTTGTTTTACAAGCGATGAATCCTTGAAGTAGTTTTTTATGTAGGATAAACAATGGATGAATGTACTTCAAAAACTAGTAAAGGAAGTTCTGAAATTAAATTAAGTACATCATGTTATTCTTCTTCTTGGATTATACATAGTTTCAGTCAATGTTGTATGTTCTGCATTGGCACTAGTTTAGTCTATTTTGGTTGAAATGGGATAACACAGAAACTAGTGCTTCACCAAGTCCTTAGTTTATTTTCTTACGAAAATAACATTAGATCAAATTCAGAAAATACTTCACTACATCAAGTTCAGAAACATCTTTTTTAATACATCGAGTACATAGACTACTCTATTGTATCAATTTCAGAAACTTCACTAGTCGATCAACTTCAGAATTTAATCTTCCGCAAGATTTTCCAAATAGTAATCCATTGCATCAGGTTCATAAATACATTTATAGTATATCTACTTGAGAAAACGCAGTAGTGCATCCACTTTTCACAAACCACACTATTACATCTAGTTGGGAAAGCAAGTGTGATTAATTTTTCAGGCTACAGTAGTAATAAAACAAATAAACCATATGCAGGGCAAATGAGTAGGATTGCTCACCATTTTGTGGCCGCTGCGATGTGGTACACCAAGCAGAGTTCGTCGACGCACAACTGCAGGACTGCTGCCTTCTGGGGAGGTTCATCTTCGTTGGTGTAGTGCACACCAACACCGACGATCCTACGAAACCTGCCGCCAAGCATCCTCCAAGCCTGGAGATCACCTCGTCGACCTTTTCTGGTACGCTGGTGCAGACGATCTCCAGCGTCTCGTTGCCGTGGAGCTCAACCCCTTTGAGGGTTGTTGTGTACTCGCGCTTCTCGCCGGGGACGTTAATGTCGACGAGGTTGCTCCTCTTGTCCGACGTCTCGGCATGATGACGCTTGGCGGACGGTTCCTTCGCCATGGCCTTCCTCCGGCGACTGTGGGCTTTGGAGAGAGAAGTTTTTGGTTTGTGTTCAATGGAAATGGAAGCGGCAATGGTGGTTTGTGGGAACGAGGGAGAGGTGGAATAGAATGGGATTTTGTGCAGTGCGTGGACGGGGATTTTGCGGGAGGCGGTTCGTTCAGGGTCGTGTGCGTAGTGGGTGTTGTGGCGTGGGGTCACCGTTTGCAGTCCCTTGTGTCAACCGCTCAGTGGGTGGCGCGGATGGTGGCGTGGAAGAACTAACCGTCCAAGTGAAATAGTTTTTACTGTTGAACTGACTAGTCTTGTCAAGCTGTACTTATGACCTGCCAAATCCCACTTGCACGATTGCGGTGGTGATGATGGCATTTTACTGTGCCACCGATTCGTATAGTCAAGCTGTAATTATCAGCTACTTATCCCACTTGCACGTGTCAGCGTCGGTGTTGATGGAGGTCTGAACTCCTCTACTGTCGTACTCGGACTGGTGATTGAAGTGTAATTGAACGTACCAAATACCAGTGAGACTATGTGTGGTGCTAATGTTTTTTAAAACAATTTTTGTATTTTTTTAAAGGATTGTTTATATAAAGATAATCTGTGAGTAGTTTTTACAGATAAATTAGATTTTCATCAGTACAGGATGTATTATATTCGCATTTTGCTTGAGGTAATTATTTTCATGTACTGATGGTGTTTCTGAATTGGGACTGGCAGGAGCAGGCATAGCTTTGTTTTTTAAAAACGATTTTTTTGAGTCGTTAACTGGTGTGTTTGTTTTACTATGCCTTTTGTACTGCCGACTGAGATTTATCAGTACTGATGTACTACAAGAGTTTATATTTTTCCTTGGCATTTTTTTTGTTGCTGAGTTACTGGTTGACAGTAGTGTTTTGCGTCAGATATATCCAGATAAGTTTTTTCAAATTTATTTGTGACTGCATTCAAAAGGATTATCAAATAGTTTAAATAATAATATCACTGCTTCAGCGGGCACAAATCAGAAATTATATCAGCACTGATGTGTACTCAGCCTTGTACTGACGTCTGATAGTTATCAGTACTGATGTACTACAAGATTTCAAATTTTCATTGACATATTATTTTTCCTGAGTTACTAGTTCACAGTATCGTTTTGTGTCGGATATACCCAGATAAGTTTTTTCAAACGTATTTTTGTGACTGCTCCAGTGGGCACAAATCAGAAACTAAAAAATAACTTTAGTTCTGATCGAGAGTAATCGACGTTAAAGCTAAATAAGTTTTGGTAACGACAGTGTTTGTGAAATGCTTCATCATTGTGTGCTGATGCAACTGAGACTACAAGGTTATTTTTTAGTTGACGCAGCAGGATAACCACTATGTACTGTTCAGTCTTGAGCTTCTCCTAACTGCCCCTGAATGTTGTGCCTTGCCGGCGCTCTTTCCAGGTTGAGCCTTGGCAGCTTCATCGTCAGTTTCAGTTTCCTCGCCTGCGACAATGTCATCTTCATTGTCTTCGTCTGATTGGCCATCATTCTCATCAAAATCTTCCTCTTCATCGTCTTCATTTGATTGCTTGGAACTCTGTACCTTGCCCTGTTTATGTTCAGCTACACCGACCTCCTTGCCCACTTTGCACATGCGGGCATTATGTCCGTCAGTTCCGCCACACTTGCGGCAAGTGTAGCTGTTACGTGTGCTGTCTCCATTTGTAGAAAGCTGGGTGGCTCCAATCTGGTTGTTCTTGTTGACAGTGGCATCTGTGTGGAGTGGGCATGTGCGGTAGTTATGGCTGCTCACGACGTTGCAGAAACCGCATGCCCTTATCCCGAGGGGTTTGCCGTCCGGGCCAAATTCCACGCGCTTGATGGGGCGTGGTGGCTTTTTGGCTGCTGCTTTCGCTGCTTGTGTCTTGCTCTTCCTCCCCTTTGTGTTTGAGAATATTGGGGGTTTAATCACCCTTTCCTGCTGCTGCTGGTAGGATGTGCTATTGTCATGTCGTTCGCCTACAGCACCATCAAGCTCATGATCTCGCATGTGAGTTTGTCGGCGCTCTTGAGTGTGCACATGGGCAAGCTCCGGTTGCTACTGCTCTTCTTCCTTGTTCTCAAACGGGTCAATAGATCCTAGATGGTTCATCTCGGATAACATTGTAGCATATCCTGGTCAATGGCTTCATTGTCCGCGACACCTCCATTTTCAGCAGAATGCATGGCGTTGAGTTCTTGTTCAAGTTTGTCCATGACGACCCGCGACCTTGCCATTTGCTCTTGGCTTCTCAAGCTTTTTCTGTGCACCCTCATGTTCAGCATCAGCAGTGAGCTTTCAATGCAGTATTGGGATGCCTTGTTTGACGCTACTGTCCTCAAGTCATTTCTGTCAAATGTTGGCTGGATGTTCGGGCGTTTGGTGTATCTCCTGAGTATGTATTTCTCTGGAACGTTGGCAGCCTTAATTGTCTGCATCATGCACAGGACATGCACGCAGAAAAGACCTATATTTGTTTTTGGAAGAGGTGCATGTTTTTTGTCATTTCATTCGAACAAAAACTTTGCAAAAAAAGCAGTACAGTATGTAACATGTTTTTTGTACTCCTCACCTGTGTGGTCCCATAGCCTACACTCGCACTCATATGTTTCTCCCACGGGGTCTGCCACCACCTGGAACGCGTGCTGAGCCCACACAGACAGTTTTTGTGGGTGGTTGTAGCGCACAAGGTACTTTGTGGGCTCTTCTGTCTCTGTCGCCGTGAAGAGTGTGCTCGGCCAGCCTATCTCGATCTCACTAGACACAGCTCTCATGTGTACAACTTTGCCATCTGGGTGTCAAACCCATAGTAGGTCAGCGCGTTTTCTTCCTTTTGCAGATGCAAGAATGATGACCAAATTGTTAGTTTTCTCGCAGGAAAAACTTCTAATAAAGTTTTTACTTTAGTAAGCATGTTATTTTTTGTCTTACGACAAGTGATAGAGCAATATCCGGTTACCCATTGTCTCTTGGTTCTCTGTCTGCCTCTTGGTTTTGACGCAGGAGTTTACATGGCTTGACAAACCGGTGTAGGTTATGTCTCTCATTTACGTAGTTCTTCTTGAGCACATAGTTCATGCTCTCACTTCATTGTGTGGATGTCATTTTGGCGCAGAAAATTTCTTTGAAGTAGGCTGATATCCACTTCTCACGCTCGTTCCACATGCCCACCATTGTGGCATCATCGTGGAGGTTGTACTTATCCATGAGTCTTTTCGAGTCATCCTAAAACTCAGTTGGCATGAGGGGCCAGTTGAGAATTGATGTGAATTCATCTTTAAGGTCCTCGTCAGAAATACAGTACGCAAGGTGTTCCCTGTACTTCTTCATAATGTGCCAGCGGCATAGCTTATGTACTGTGTTCTTGAAAACATCTGCGATCGCCAAAGCCATTGCCGGGCACTGGTCTGGTAGTGAGAAAATAGACTCTGAGTGGTCAGCAGAGATGGTTGTGCATATATACCAATAGAACTGACACAACATTTTTTTTGTGTTACTTTACTTTTCTTTTTTGGAAGGGGGTGGTGGTTGGGGGTGGTTTTAGCGGTTGTACCTGTGAGGATGCATGTAGGAGCCTTCATTCTCATGCACCTTAAAAATGTCTTGAACATCCACTTGAATGAATCTGCATCCTCATCTCTTATCAGGGCAAAAGCAAATAATGTAGTCTGTAAGTGGTTGTTAGTTCCGACAAACACCCCAAGTGGCATATGGTACTTGTTGGTCTTATATGTTGTGTCAAACGTTACGCAGTCCCCGGAGTCCTGATACGCCCCTCGGCAGCTTGCGTTCGCCCAGAATATGTTCTTAACTCTGTTGGACTCATCGAGTTGCATGTCACAGAAAAATTCCCTGTTTATAGCTTTCATCTCCCTAAAGAAGTTGATAGTCTTTAGGACATCATCCACATCACCAATCCTTGAATTCTTTGCTTTCCTGCATATCAAAAGTTCAGTGAAAAATGCATGTTGAACTGGCGTCAGGTCATGCGTTGCGTGATATGTTTGTACTGACAGAGGAAAAAAGACGGAGACGGTTTATGGGAGGAGAACAATTTTGTACTTACAGGTTAATCAGGTCTTTGGCATTCATTTCGAGGAAGTAGCTAACAGGGTCATCACCGCCCAGTATGCTCATGATTTGCGCGTGTTCAATGCCTTTGAACTGCAGGTACTTGACGTACTACAAGATTGTTTTGTCAAAGTTTTTGTGGGAGTGCAAGAAGACAAGCATTTATGCGGTGAGCTGTAGCCTGTGGTTGTGTTCCCGGACTATCTCTTTTACGACAAATGTTCCATCCTTTTCCTTCTTCAGCCTCATTTTAGCCCCACAGTTAGTTCTGGTTGTTGTCTTGTCGCGCTGTCTATTTGCTTCAGACACCTTTTATTCATAAACTCCATGGCACGTGCAATAAAGGTAGGCTCTGGTCTTAAACTTGGGGCCTTCCCTGACAGCAAAACCAGCATGCTTTGCATATACGTTGTAGAAGTTCTTAGTTTCTTCGAAAGTTTCAAACCTCATCTCTAGCCTTGGCAGAACATAAGCTTCAATATCAGGTGGCTGCACACAACAAAGGACCAAACAAAATGTTAGATGGGGTGGTCACAGCACCATGGTATGGACTGTGCTTATGTTTTTTTTCTATATGGATACTTACATGTGTATAGCTCTGCGCTGCATCTGGTGTTTGTTGTTCTCCCTGGTTTATGGGCGCCGGTGGTGTCACCCTTGGCACATGCAGCAATGCATCTCTTGGAGGGAGCAACGTTGACGAAGATCTCCGTCTTTCGTTGTACGGCTGTCTCCCCTCAGATTCATTGTGAGGTTGTTCCTGTCTATATGGCTCATATCTTGTACCTTTGAACCTGCTAGATTGGCCAAAATTTCTGTCTTTTTGCCCTGGTCTTCCCGTCGCAACTGCTCTTGCAGCACGGATGATTGATGTTGACGGAGCGACTGGTGGAAGCCTTGTTGCAACCCATCCACGGCTTCCTGTCCTTGGCTTTTTGCATGCACTGGGGAAGGAAAACATTTGTTGTTGGTGATATTGTTGGCCTTGTTGCAACCCAGCAGCGGCAAAGCTTGCATTCCTAGATATTGGTGTTTGTTGTATAGAAGAACCTGTCCGTGCTTCTGATGTTTGCGGTGTATCTTCAAATCTGCCTGTACTGTTGAAATATCCAGGCGGTATTTCTGGTGTTACCCAACCAGGTGGTGCCCCATATCTGTCCGGCTCATGAAATTTTTCTTTGCGTCGCCGCTTGCATATACGCAAACAACATTCAACAGTTTTGAGATTAATCTGGTTCGTTCTTAGTCGAACTGATGAACGTTGATGCTCAAACACGGATGTACTGATGTACTGTTTCTTCTACAACTTATGCAACTACAGTAGAAGTACTCCTAGTTTATGTATCATTGAACTTACTATGTAAATGTGGCACTCTCTTATCACTATCTACTTGGACTGACGCATATGTTCTAAGTTTTTTTTACTTGAACTGAAGATAGCATATTAGATGCACTGACAGTAACCTCGACATCCTAATCGTGCATCAATGCATCTACATTACAAGTACTACCAGTTTATGCATCACTGAACTTACTGTGTAGCAATTTTATATTATTATTTTCAGTAACAGTTTTTTTACTCGTTTGAACCGACGCAACTACATGACTTGTACTCTTAGAAATAACAACATACAACTTTTCAGTGGTAGCTGAACCTTTGTCACTATCTACTTGGACTGACGCATGTGTTTTTAAGTTTTTTTTTAATTGAACTGAAGATAGCATATTAGATGCACTGACAGTAACCTCGACAACGTAATCATGCAATAATGCATCTACAGTACAAGTACTGCTAGCTTATGTATCACTAAACTTACTGTGTAGCAATTATATAATTTTTTCGGTAACAATTTTGTTACGCGTTCGAACTTATGCAATTACATGACTTGTACTCTTAGAAATAGCAACATACAACTTTTCAGTGGTAGCTGAACCTTTGTCACTATCTACTTGGACTGACGTATATGTTTTAAGTTTTTTTTTACTTGAACTGAAGATAGCATATTAGATGCACTGACAGTAACCTCGACATCCTAATCGTGCATCAAGTGCCAGGGGTGTAAATGAACTGATGCAAGCATTTGCAATGTCTTGATGCAAAGATGATGCATCACACAATTTTGTACTCATGAACCCAATAGTGTAACATGTAGGCGAGCATAGCAGCACAGATAAACTGATGAACTGATAAATTGACAGAAACATGGTACCTATCTTCATTCAAACCCAGATCTCAAAAACTTTGGTGTTGCTAGTAATGTATGTGGGAAGGATTCACCACCTGCATCTTGTTGCATGTGACTCCATCTTCGTTTCGTTGGCGGCGTATTGGCAAGAACTTGGAAGGTGGAGCCACTGTTGTTGGGGAGACGACCGTGCTTGTAGTGGAGCTCTGTCGACGAGGTCCGTCGAGGGGCGGAGGGAGGAGGCGTGTATCACGGCCCTTGCGAATCTCCGGCGCCCGGGCGGGAGGCGCTGGGAAGCTCTGCACCAGCGACGGTAGGCGGCGGAGAGGCTCTGCAATGACGGAGGAAGCTCTGGCGCCCGGCGGCGGGAAGCCTTGGGAGGCTCCGCCGCCCAGCCATGGGAGGTCTTGCAGGATGCTCCGGCGCCGGACGAGGCGACCGATGGTGGCGGCGGTCGGGCGGCGGCATGGCTAGATGGCGATCGTCGAGGGGGAGTAGTGGTTGTGGATCGGGGCGGTGATGCAAACTTCGCCGTCGGTGGTCACGGCCTGTGAGCTCCCTCGCTCGTTGCCGCCGTCGCTTCGCTTCGCCGCATGACGGCTGCCTCCAACAATAGGAAGTGGGTCGGATTAGGGCTGGGTCTATCGTGGACGCGTCGTGCCTTATAGGGGGCAAGGGTAACAGAATAATATTCTGTTACCGCTAAACAAAATAGTCCAGCCCTATATATACAGTCGGAAAGACTGGGGAAATTGCAAAGTTGAAGAATTTGAAGATTGCAGAAATTTGCAAAAACTCAAATTGAAGATTTTCAACTTTGGTTGGTGGCGTAACCCATCGTATAAGAATGATGATTTCAGACACCGCGTACAATTGTCGTAGGGTTCTGAGAATCAAATTCTTCATTAATTTCTTCACACTTAGAGGGTTAGTCTTCATTGATTGAAGAAAAACATTACTTCGTGTGCTGCACATCTAAGTCATCAGTTTTGCACAAGTGTTGGGATGTGTGTCCTTTTCAAAAAATATTCAAAGATTCTAAGATATTTAGCTCACACCGCAACTTGCTAAATCTCTTCTCATCCAAGGGCTTTGTGAAGATATCTGCCAGCTAATCTTCAGTATTCACGTGGTCGATGGAGACGTCTCCCTTCAACACATGGTCATGAAGAAAATGATGGTGAATCTAGATGTGCTTTGTCTTCGAGTGCTGAACTGGGTTGTGAGCAATCTTGATACCACTCTTGTTGTCACAATAGTGTGGCACATTCTTCACATTGATGCCATAGTACTTGAGGGTTTGCTTCATCCATAGCAATTGAGCACAGCAAGATCCCGCACCAATGTACTCAGCTTCAGCAGTAGAGCGTGATACGCAGTTCTGCTCCTTTGAGGACCAACATACTAAGGATCATCCGAGGAAATGACATGTGCCTGATGTTGACTTGCGATCCATCTGATCACCAGTATAGTCAGATTCAGAATATCCAATGAGATCAAAAGCCGAGCCCTTGGGATGCCATAATCCAAGTATTGGAGTGTGAGCTAGATCGAAGAATATGCTTCACAGCCTTATGGTGTGATTCCTTCTGTGTAGCTTGAAATCGGGCACACATGCAAACACTAAGCATAATATCCGTCCTAGATGCACAAATATACAATAAAGAGACATTCATGGAGCGATATACCTTTTGATTGAAGTCTTTACCATTTTCATCGGTGCATAGATGGCCATTTGTGGGTGATACGTCCATTTTGCATCATGCTTTTATATCGATATTTATTGCATTATGGACTATTATTACACATTATGTCACAATACTTATGGCTATTCTCTCTTATTTTACAAGGTTTACATGAGGGAGAATGCCAGTAGCTGGGATTCTGCTGGAAAAGGAGCAAATATTGGAGACCTATTTTGCACAGCTCCAAAAGTCCTGAAACTCCACGAAAGTCATTTTGGGAGTTAATAAAAAATATTCAGCGGAAGAAATACCTGAGGGGGCCCACCCACCATCCATGAGGGTGGGGGGCACGCCCTACCCCGTTGCGCGCCCCTGCCTCGTGGGCCACCTGGCAGCCCTTCGGTGCCCATCTTCTGCTATATGAAGTCTTTTACCCTGAAAAAAATCATAAGCAAGATCACGGGACGAAACTCCGCCGCCACGAGGCAGAACCTTGGCGGAACCAATCTAGGGCTCCGGCGGAGCTGTTCTGCTGGGGAACCTTCCCTCCGGGAGGGGGAAATCATCGCCATCGTCATCACCAACGATCCTCTCATCGGGAGGGGGTCGATATCCATCAACATCTTCACCAGCACCATCTCCTCTCAAACCCTAGTTCATCTCTTGTATCCAATCTTTGTACCAAAACCTCAGATTGGTACCTGTGGGTTACTAGTAGTGTTGATTACTCCTTGTAGTTGATGCAAGTTGGTTTATCCTGTGGAAGATCATATGTTCAGATCCTTAATGCATATTAATACCCCTCTGATTATGAACATGAATATGCTTTGTGAGTAGTTACGTCTGTTCCTGAGGACATGGGTGAAGTCTTGCTATTAGTAGTCATGTGAATTTGGTATTCGTTCGATATTTTGATGAGATGTATGTTGTCTCTCCTCTAGTGGTGTTATGTGAACGTCGACTACATGACACTTCACCATTATTTGCTCCTAGAGGAAGGAATTGGTAAGTAATAAGTAGATGATGGGTTGCTAGAGTGACAGAAGCTTAAACCCTAGTTTATGAGTTGCTTCGTAAGGGGCTGATTTGGATCCATATGTTTCATGCTATGGTTAGGTTTACCTTAATACTTCTTTTGTAGTTGCGGATGCTTGCAATAGGGGTTAATCATAAGTGGGATGTTTGTCCAAGAGAGAGCAGTACCCAAGCACCGGTCCACCCACATATCAAATTATCAAAGTAACGAACGCGAATCATATGAACGTGATGAAAACTAGCTTGACGATAATTCCCATGTGTCCTCGGGAGCGCTTTTATCATTATAAGAACTTGTTCAGTCTTGTCCTTTGCTACAAAAAGGATTGGGCCACCTTGCTGCACCTCATTTACTTTCATTGCTTGTTACCCGTTACAAATTATCTTATCACAAAACTATCTGTTACCTACAATTTCAGTGCTTGCAGAGAATACCTTACTGAAAACCGCGTGTCATTTCCTTCTGCTCCTCGTTGGGTTCGACACTCTTACTTATCGAACGGACTACGATAGATCCCCTACACTTGTGGGTCATCAAGACTCTTTTCTGGCGCCGTTGCCGGGGAGTGAAGCGCCTTTGGTAAGTGGAAATTGGTAAGGAAACATTTATATAGTGTGCTGAAATTTACTGTCACTTGTTACTATGGAACATAATCCTTTGAGGGGCTTGTTCGGGGTATCTTCACCCCGACCAGTAGAGCAAAGAGTTTCTCCTCAACCTACTGAACCTACTAAAAATGTTTACTTTGAAATTCCTTCCGGTATGGTAGAAAAACTGCTAGCTAATCCCTTTGCAGGAGATGGAACATTGCATCCCGATTTACACCTTATCTATGTGGATGAGGTTTGTGGATTATTTAAGCTTGCAGGTATGCCCGATGATGTTATTAAGAAGAAGGTTTTTCCCTTTATCTTTGAAGGGAGATGCATTGACATGGTATAGGCTATGTGATGATATGGGATCCTGGGACTATAAATGATTGAAATTGGAATTTCACCAAAAGTTTTATCCTATGCATCTTGTTCATCGTGATCGCAATTATATATATATAATTTTTGGCCCCGCGAGGAGAAAGCATAGCTCAAGCTTGGGGGAGGCTTAAGTCAATGTTATATTCATGCCCCAATCATGAGCTCTCAAGAGAAATGATTATTCAAAACTTTTATGCTCGGGTTTCTCTGAACAATCGCACCATGCTTGATACTTCTTGTGATGGGTCTTTTATGATGAAGACTATTGAATTCAAATGGGACTTATTGGAAAGAATTAAACGCAACTCTGAAGATTGGGATTCCAACGATGGTAAGGAGTCAGGTATGACACCTAAGTTTGATTGTGTTAAATCTTTTATGGATACCAATGCTTTTCGTGGATTTAGCACTAAATATGGACTTGACTCTGAGATAGTAGCTTCTTTCTATGAATCATTTGCTACTCATGTTGAGCTCCCTAAGGAGAAGTTGTTTAAATATAATCCTCCCACTGAAGTAAAAGCAGTTGCACCTATTACAGTTGAAGAAAAGACTATCACTTATAATGATCCTATTGTTCCTACTACTTATATTGAGAAACCACCCTTCCCTGTTAGGATAAAGGATCACGCTAAAGCTTCAACTGTGGTTCGTAAGAGTAATACTAGAACATATACACCTCCTGAGCAAATTGAAGTTGAACCTAGTATTGCTATGGTCAAAGATCTCTTGGCTGATAATATTGATGGGCATGTTATTTATTCCAGTGATCAAGCTGCTAGAATTGCTAGACCCGATGCTAAGAAACATAGACCTGTTGTAGGCATGCCTGTTATTTCTGTTAAAATAGGAGATCATTGTTATCATGGCTTATGTGCTATGGGTGCTAGTGCTAGTGCAATACCTTATTCCTTATATGAAGAAATTATGCATGATATTGAACCTGCTGAGGTAGAAGAAATTGATGTTACAATTAAGCTTACCAATAGAGATACTATTTCACCAATTGGGATTGTTAGAGATGTTGAACTTTTGTGTGGGAAAGTTAAATATCATGCTGATTTTCTTGTTCTTGGTTCCCCACAAGATGACTTTTGTCCCATCATATTTGGTAGACCCTTCTTGAATACTGTTAATGCTAAGATTGATTGCGAAAAGGATGTTGTTACTATTGGTTTGGGAGATATGTCTCATGAGTTTAATTTTGCTAAGTTTCGTAGACAACCTCATGATAAAGAATTGCCTAGTAAGGATGAAATTATTGGTCTTGCTTCTATTGCCGTGCCTCCTACTGATCCTTTAGAACAATATTTGCTAGACCATGAAAATGATATGTTTATGAATGAAAGAAGGGAAATAGATGAAGTATTCTTTAAACAGGGTCTTATTTTGAAACACAACTTGTCTGTTGAAATCCTAGGGGATCCTCCACCACCCAAGGGTAATCCCGTGTTTGAGCTTAAACCATTACCTGATACTCATAAATATGCTTATCTTGATGAAAAGAAGATATATCATGTTATTATTAGTGCTAACCTTTCAGAGTAGGAAGAGGAAAGATTATTGAAAACTCTGAAGAAGCACTATGCTGCTATTGGATATACTCTTGATGATCTTAAGGGCATTAGTCCCACTCTATGCCAACACAAAATAAAATTGGAGGAAGACGCCAAACCAGCTATTGATCACCAACGACGGTTAAATCCTAAGATGAAAGAAGTGGTAAGAAAGGAAATACTAAAGCTCCTCGAGGCAGGTATAATTTATCCCATTGCTGATAGTCAGTGGGTAAGTCCTGTCCATTGTTTCCCTAAGAAGGGAGGTATTACTGTCGTTCCTAATGATAAAGATGAATTCATCCCACAAAGAATTATTACAGGTTATAGGATGGTAATTGATTTCTGTAAGTTAAATAAAGCTACTAAAAAGATCAGTACCCTTTAGCTTTTATTGACCAAATGCTAGAAAGATTATCCAAACATACACATTTTTGCTTTCTAGATGCTTACTCTGGTTTTGATCGACCTTATTCACCCCGATCCGGGTTGTTGCGAGTTGGCAGAGCCATCCTGAGGAAGATGACATCCTTAGAACCACCATTGACATGATAGATAAGTAGAATCAAAGGCTAGAAATTGCAACATATAGTGTTCACAATAAACATTCGAACAAGAATGAACGAATGAATTCCCAAAGCTAACATCACACGTCCATTAAGGTGAGAAGCCACTTGATAAGAGATTGATGAAAGAAAAACCAAGGTACGAATGGAACAAATAAGTGGAAAGGATTACCCAATCACAAACCAAATATCTGCGGGAAGAAATGCTAGAGCTACTTGAATCCCACCTAACTCCCAAAACTTTCTAGTTATGCAATCAGGTGTTGGGGATACAGGGGGAGCAATATATCTCACCCAAACTAACAATCCCTACATCCAGCTATATCCATCCGTCAACACATAACCAAGAGACCTTCGGAAATCGTGTACCTCAACCTTCGAAAAACCATCAGTTATACGAGTTATGGCAATATTCCCGAACTCCCAAGTACTGGGTGACATCGAGGTTATCTCACCAACAACTGCATAAAAGAGATTTTCGATGTCAGCAAAACCCAGGTATTCCAGAACTGCAACGATAAAATTGTGACGACAACAGCTATATGCTATTTGCTAGGTGTAGGCTATTATTATGGTGTTGCTAGAAGGACGGCGCGAGAGGGCCGGCGGGGGCCTTTTGCCCACGGCCGAGCAAGAGGGAAGGGATTTTCTTCTTCATTCTTGCTTGATTAGATTGATACATCTCCTCTTTTTATATAGAGAGGTTTACTTGACTCCCAAGCAAGGCTTACTTGACCCCTAAGCAAGCGACTCTTATCTCTAACTAACCCTAAGACTAACGGGCTATACCGCCAGCCCAGGCCCATTACGTACTCTAACACTACACCCCACCTGGACATGCAGCTTGCCCTCGAGCTGCAGCCTAACCAACTTATAACCATGACTCGACGCAACACAAACCTAACACCTAAAAACAAGCCTTTTACATCTCGGCTTGTTTTAGACTCTCAACCTGAAATGGACTAGGACGCTTTATTTTGAACCCCTCAACAAAAAGTGGACACCATTCACACGTCGGACGTGCACGTGTACAGCCACCTGGATCCCATGGACACCACCTGGACCAAAGGAGTGCATGTGTATGGCCACCTGGAAGTGGTCGCAAGAGCGACCAGCAGAGGCGCCTCTGGCGGCGGCCAGCAGCAGTGGTGCTACAGGTGCGCTCTGTCGGTGACACCACTTCGCCTCACGGACGGCTGTTGGTCCGCACCGCACAAGAAAGAGTGGTGGGCTTGCAATGGAGAATGACGAGGAGGGTGCGCCCAACCGCCGATGTCACAGACTTTAAGGTCATCGCCGCAGGAAAACAAAGATGCCCGTCGCCTGGGAAACCGCATGCCCAAGATCCCGGCGCAATAACGAGATCGAGGTCCTTTGCGCAAAGGCGGCAACTTGGAGGAGCGGTAGCGCAAACCACGCATCTCCCGCACACGCCGACGCGCTTAGGAGGCCGCGACGCAGAGCTGCGAGCTCACACCGCCGACACATGGCGGGTAGCGATCCAAGACGGAAGCGCTGACAGCGACGGCGGGGACTTGATCTGCTGGATGTGGACACCCTGGGATGGCGGCGGCGCTGATGGGAATGAAGTCGTCGCACTCCCGTCGTAGGGCATCCCGTACTAGGCGGCCGAGCTGACTGGCGGTGGCTGCTGCAGCTGCAACGACTGCTGCCCCGGAGCGCCGGGTGCGGCGGAGGCCGCCAGGAGCGGCGGTTGCCACTACAGCCAGGGGTGGGGCGGTGGTGGCGATGGATGGCAGCTGCTGCAGCAGCTCGGCGAAGCGCGAAAGGCCGCTGCGCGGCGGCTGCCACAAGCAGCCACGGCGGCGAGGCGGCGATGGACGGCGCTTGCTGGTGCGGCCGTGGGATCCGCCAAGAACATACGGATCTCTGGACCGCTGGATTAGGTCCCGCGAACCGGACACGCCCTCCCGGTGAGGACGGCGGGAGGGGCACGACAGAGGATCCCGCGTGGGCACGAGCGAGGCGATGAGTCGTGGTGGTCGCCAGAGGCGACAAGGTGACCGGCAGCGGAAGAGATAGGCTTGGCGGCGATGAAGACATGATCGAAGCGAAGCTAGCTGATACCAAATTGTTATGGTGCTGCTAGAAGGAGGGCGTGAGAGGGCGGTGGGGCCTTTGCCCACGGCCTGGCAAGAGGGAAGGGATTTCCTTCTTAATTCTTGCTTGATTAAATTGATACATCTTCTCTCTTTATATAGAGAGGTTTACTTGACTCCCAAGCAAGGCTTACTTGACCCCTAAGCAAGCAACCCTATCTCTAATTAACCCTAAGACTAACGGGCTGTACCGCCAGCCCAGGCCCATTACGTACTCTAACAGCTAGGTTGGCCATATATTTAGTTATTTACACATGTATATAGGATTCTTTTATCTCGCCAAAAAAAGTATATATGATTCTTTTGTGGTGGTTCTGTATGTATAATTCTTTGCATCAAGGTATCTGTACCATGATAATTTGAAGAAATAAAGAGATTACATGTGTATTTTATATGTGTTCGATCCGCAAGCTGTAGTACTCCGATCAACTATACTGTAGTACAAGTTAAATTTCCCTAAAAAAAACTATACAAGTTAAATACTCAAAAAAAAAGCTATGCAGGTTAAATCCTTGGGTGTGGTACTTCTTTGCTTGTTCAGGAAATATACTGGAAATGGTGAAGACTAGAGGGTGACGCGCGCTTTGCAGCGCCATTCTTCACTCATGAGTTATGCATGTCTTTCTTTTTATACGGGTTATTATGACGGTGTTTCTTTGTTGGCGTAAAGCTGGGGAAATTGGATGGCTTTTAATTACGTTGGTGGTGGCGCCCGCCTTCGTCGCTCTGAATGTTCTTTTTCATTGTTTTGGAAGTGTCTTTCTTTCTACAGGAATCACATTCTACTAATAAGAAAATGCTTGCAACCACACAATGTAGAAAAAAATTGAAATATCAGTGGTACAGTTTCTTCCAAACAATTCTGAATTCATGTCGATATGTTGCATGCATCAGGCAAAGATTCAGCACCCAAAACATCAGCTAATAGCAGTCTTTGGTAATATCTTCAAAATATAATATCCCAACAGATCTCATAATAGCAACTTTATACCTCTAGAAAGACCACATATTATCAACGATAACTAATAATGTAAATGTGAATACCAATGTAAGCATCCTGCAACTCCCCACGCAACCGTTGCCAGTCAATGACTCGATGCTGGAGATGACCCATGTCGCCAGTCGCCGGTCATGGACTCGTCGCTGGAGACGAAGAGAGAGATTAAGAATACAATAGACAATTTATCAAACACCTAGCAGAAACATATGGGATGATAGCATGTCCAATCAAAATTTCAAGAGCAAAAATTGAATGAATCCAAGAGGGAAGAGAAGGTGCAAGGCTCACCAGGTCGGCGACACAGGGCAAGAAGCAGGCGCAGGCTATATACCCCCTTGGGTCCATCCATGGATGGATATCTGGCAATGGCATAAATAAGGCGCGTCTCCACGACAGTATGACACAACTCTCCTCCATATCACCGAACGAACTGCAACCCAAAAATATGGCGATCGAATGAAACCGCGTCTGGTCTCTACAGTCAACCTGATTTGTTCACTGCAGCCAGTAGCCGCTGAACCCAAAGTTTTTGGTTCGATGCTTTTGATTTTTGAAACTTTGAATTGCAGTCCAAGCTAGCCAATGCTGACTTCCGGATGTGCCTGCAACAGTGGTAGACCGGACTCGTCCGTTCGGTGCGTGTCGTGCCACCAATCAGCACCAAAGACTGTGCACCTTGCTTATGCCTCCGTCATGTGATGCATGCCGCTCGGCCGTCTGTCCCGTCGTACTCCCTCGCCCCGACATGACCAATTGAGCAACACGAGACACTACCCCGTACATCGCCTACCGGGGCAACGCCACCACCATATTTCACCTCACCACCAAGGTCGAGCATGCGCACATGCACGCATGAACTCCAACCAACGCACAGAGCTATCCTAGCCGACATGGCCTACGCCGACTCGCCCCCGCCGTCGTGGGTCATCCTGGGCAGCGTGCCGCTGGTGCACTCGCTTGCCACCGCGGCCGACGACCTCCCTCCGGTCCAAGCGCCGTCCACTTCTTACTTGCACTGCCGGCGCCTCACGCTCCTCACCACCCTCACGCATCTTCCCATCCCGCCACAACGACAGCTTCATCTCCGGCCTCACTCCTCTGCTAGCCTTCTCCTCCTCCACGCCGACAAGGCCGCGCCAAATCACGACCATCATCGACACCCCTGACCACCAGCAGCTCGGCTGGCGCCATCATCATGGGCTGCTTCGGGCTCCACGCCACCATCGGCTCCGCCCTGCCGCTCCCCATGCTCGAGCTCATCACCCACCCACCCGGGAGACCTCAACCTCGGCCTCCTCGCCTCCCCTGATGGCAAGCCCTAGATGGTCGTCGAGCTCCAGCTATCCCTGATGGTTTGGTCTGCTCCTCAGAAACTCTCTCTCTCTCTCTCTCTCTCTCTCTCTCTGCAACTAACGCTAGGTGACGCGAGGCCATCAGCCCTCTGCAACCGACTGAGGGGAAAGAAGTTTGATCAGAGGGAGAACGTTGGTTGCAGTGAATCCACACCGAGACCTGACACTTATACGGGGTCTATGATGGAAAAAATCACCAGATCGCTCCCGGGCCTTGAATTCCTGGGAGCTTAGTAACTGTAGGGATTAATTTGGGTTGGGTTCTTCTTCCGGTGTAGATTAATTTAGTTGTCCAGTCTGATCCATTTCAGACTTTCAGCTGCATGGCATCACAGACAGGCTGAGCAAGTTGTTCAGCTAGCGACCTCTCTCTCTCTTTTGAGGTAATAGCACTCAGGTACCCTAACTTGCACAGAATGTGACAATTTAGTCCCAAACTTGCAAAACTTGACTCCACCATATCCCAACTTGCACCTCATGTGATAATTTAGTCCCGGGCCAATCACAGCTCGCCAATTGGCAGCCAGGTGGCTAGACCGGTCAGCACACGCACTTTTGCACAAAACCCCCTGCTGTTTCCTCTAATGAACCCGCACTCACCTCCACCTGAATTAAATATGTGCACAAAAGGTTAGTTGATAGTGGAAGGAGGTATCTTGCTTGTGCACAAAAGGTTAGTAGATCTACAGTTAAATCCAAACTTGCAATGCATTTTCAGTTAAGAGCATCTAGTTTGTGAACTTAACTGAATCTTAGTTAACAACATCTTGTTTGTGAACTTAACTGAATTTAAATGAACAAACTAAACTTAACTGAAAAATAACAAAACTTAACTGAATTTAAATGGACTAACTGAACTTATCTGAATTTAAATTCAGTTAAGTGAACTTAACTAAATTCAAATGAACTAACTGAACTTAACTGGATTTAAATTCAGTTAAGTGAACTTAACTGAATTTAAATGAATTTAACTGAATCAATACTGCTCCAAGCTTTTTCATTTATCTAAAGTTGTTTTCTTTCTTATTTGATAGGAAATACCTAAATGCAACTTTGTGGAGTGGACTGGCCCTGAATGGCCTGCTACTCTAAAGATGAGTTTAGCTAGGATTTGGGGCATGTATGATGATGAGAACAAGCTAAGGCTCAGGGAAAATGTAGTTAATGCTGAGGAAAATTTAAGGGTTGTGAAAGAGAAGGAAAAGATGGAAAAAGATCTGAGGTTTTTTAAAGTAGATTTTGCTAAGATGGTGGCTGACAAGGAGCAGGCAATTACATAATTGGGCAATGCAAGACTTGCTCTTTCTGACCTAAAGCAAGAGCTTGAGAAGAAGAAGTTGTCTAATAAATCTACCACTGGCATTCATCAGATTGTGAGGGCTAAGGCAGACAAAGAGAGGGATGAGATGAAGCAACAGATGGACAAAATGAAGGAAGAGATGGAGAAAATGAAGGAAGAGATGGAGAAAATGAAGGAAGAGATGGACAAAGTGGTGTCACAGAGGGATGACCTGAAGGAGGAGAAGAAACTAGAGTACATGATTGGTGATTTATTCAGGCACAAGGAGGAGACCAAGAGCAAGATAAGGAGGGTGAAGGAGATCTTAGATGAATTTGAGTAATTCATTGTTTTTGTAATGCTGCCTTAAGTTGGAGCTATTAATTAGTTGTACTGAATTTGTTGGTCTAATGCCAGTATTATGTAATGCACTGAATTTGTTGGTCTAATGCCAGTATTATGTAATGCACTGAATTTGTTGGTCTAATGCCAGTATTATGTAATGCACTGAATTTGTATGACTGCTTTTAGTTAACTAAATCTATATGACTGCTTTTAGTGTTACTAGTTATCTGAATGTCTCCAGATAAGTGCAATTTTTACAGTGTCAATTAACTTAGTTTGTAGTTAACTGAAGTTCAGTTATTTGAAGATCCAGTTAACTGAATTTAAATGAGATATTTTCAGTTAACTACAAATTGAGTTATCTGAATCTTCAGTTAACTAAATTTAAATGAGCTATCTTCAGTTAAATACAAATTGAGTTATCTGAAGATTCAGTTAAATGAATTTAAATGAGAAATCTTCAGTTAACTACAAATTGAGTTATCTGAATCTTCAGTTAACTCAATTTAAATCAGATATCTTTAGTTAACTACAATTTCAGTTAACTGAATCTTCAGTCAACTGAATTTAAATGGGTTATATTCAGTTAACAAAAATTCAGTGCACTGAGGTTTTATGAATTTAAATGTTAACTGCCAATTGAATATCTAGTACTTGTATACAGAACTGCAAAATAGTACCACATATAGGCCTAACATAGAGTAACCAAAATATAATCACTGTTGTTGCTTATGTGCTCTGCTTATATAGAGCACACCTAACATAAACTAACCAAAATATAACCATTGTTGTTGCTCAGTTAACTGAAGTCTTTCAGTTAACTGAACTCTTTCAGTGCAATACAACATATAGGCCTACAGAAGTTTTGCATCCTAAGTTATGCTGCTAAGTGGAACACAATGGCAACATAGTACCAGATGACAGCAACAATGGAAATAAAACAACACTGTAACAGAGCATCGTAACTGAATTTTTGACAGTGTTAAAAGTTAACTTAACAGAACATTTGTAACAACAGCAGCACCAGCAAATCAAAGCAGCATAACAATATAGGCATTGCAAAGCAGCATGACAATATAGGCATATTGCAAAGCAGCATAACTATATAGATAGCATCCATGATAACAACTTAAGTGCCTAACCATTGCAGCAAAGTTCACACAATATAGCAGCAGTGCAACCATAGCATTCCACATTACAATTAACTTATGTGCTCTGCTAATATAGAGCACACCTACCTTGACTAAGCCAAAATATCAATAACTTATATGCTGAAATTCTGCTAGTCAGCATACCTAACTACTATTGCATCATCTTCTTGTTCAACATGTCCAGCATCTTCAGTGCTTCATGTGCTTCAGTCGCTCTGAGTGGCGCACCTCACCTCCAAATGGCCTCTTATTCGTCTTCTCCGACTCCTGTGCTGCCACCGCCACCTTCTCCTCTTCTGCGTCAGCCACCACCTCCAGCTTGACGATGTCAGGCACATCTGGGAGCATCTCCACGTCAATCGGGAGGTCACTGTCGCCCTCCCTGGCGTTGTGGACTGGCGCGAGCATTTGGATCTCGTCCTCCTCCTCCTCTTCTTTGTCGTCTGACAGGACAACGATCGACACCTCGACATCGTCAGACGAGGCATACGAGTCAGAGGAGTCTGAATCCCCTCTGTAGCCCGAGTCGTTGTAGGAGTCCACCTTGTAGTACTCCGAGTCGGAGGACAGAGAGACGTCGTCGTCCTCGATGTGGACGAGGGGCGCCGGCGCAGGCAGGGCCAGAACCACATCGTGGACGCGCTGCATCCTCGACCACACGTGTGTCGGATCCGGCTGCGGCTGCGGCATGGTGGCGGACCTGTACATCCACCAACGCGCGCGCTGTCTCAGATCGTCGGAGCGCGTCTCCGCCATTGCGAAGCGGAGGATGTTGGCCGGAGGGTTACTTGGGCCGTCCACGAGAGCGCGCCTCTTCTCGTCGTCGGTCATCGCATCGATGAGGCCCCGCGCATGGTTCCTAAGCATGTCGACGCTGGGGAACCACCGGCCTATCTCCTGGAGCTCCGCGCGCGACCTCGTCATCGCCTGCCAGCTCGTCGACCATCCTCTGCCATGCAGGGTGGTTGTCCATGGCGTCGGCGGCGGCGTCGAGATGGCCGGCGAGGTTTTTCTTGTGGTGGAGTGGGTGGTGGGGAGCATAGAGCCCGAGGCGTCGTGAAATGGAAGTGGTGAGTGGGGGCGGTGGGTGGTAGGTGGTGGCCTCTTAATAGGAGTGGAAGAGCGAACGACACCGCTCTGATTAGCACGTACAGTTTATATCAGTATAACAACTATGGCAATGAGTATCTACCGAGATCACTAGTACTAGCGCAGTGGCATGGAGCTCAAGCTATCAAACAAAGGGTCCTAGGTTTGATTCCCAAGACAAACATTTTTTTGGGAAAATTATTTTTAATTAACAACAGCAGTATTCACTCCAAAACAGATCAGTATTCAGTTAACAACATCAGTATTCACTCTAAAGCTTTTTTCAGTTCAAAGCAGCAAAATTCAGTTGAGACAACAAAATTCAGCAAAATTCGGTGAACAGCAACATTTAGATATGTTGCAGCATTCAGATATCTTCCAACATTCAGATATCTTCCAACATTCAGTTAACTCCTAATTATAATATTTAATTACAAAAAGGGCATTGTATGCCATGGTTTGCCATCCAAAAATTAGGCAATGTATGCTGCATTTTGCCATCAAAAAAGAGGCAATGTATGCCACAGTTTGACATAAAAAAGGCCAGTTTATGAGTTACATAAGTATAGGCCTTATCAAAAAATGGTGGCTGAGAACTGTCACTAGATCAGGCATCAGGAAAATCATCAGGAGGAGCATTTAGGTCAGGAATATGACTGGCAATGTCATCTCCAAACATCAGCCACCATGCCCTCTCACCTGCTTGGCCTCCTCTTCCTCTCCCTGCATCTGAATGTTCTCCTCTCCATGCATGCACATTACTGCCTCCTCTCCCTCTCCCACCTCCTGGATTTGCTCCTCTCCCTCTCCCAGCTTCTGGATTTGCTCCTCTTCCTCTCCCAGCACCTGCATTTGCTCCTCTCCCTCTCCCAGCACCTGCATTTGCTCCTCTCCCTCTCCCAACACCTGCACTTGCTCCCTCTTCTGACCCTGCATCTGCACTAGCACCTCTTCCTGGAGCTGAGACTGCACTTGCTCCCCTTCCTCTTCTTGCATTTGGATGTACCTCTCCTCTACCTCTCCTTTTCTTTCCTCTTGCAATGTCAGCTACAGTTCTTGCCCTTGTCTGCCTAACAATATTCATTTCTGTAGTCATCCTGGGTTGTGGTATTTCAGCCCCAGCAGCAGCAACAAATGAAGAGAGCTCAGGCAGTGGGCCATGGACCCTTAGAGGAGCTCTTCTTGCTCTTTCCCTACTGGCCATGTTAAAAACCATACTGCTTGGTGACTCAGTAGGATCCAACCTAGGATCTGGCATGTTTGGAAAGATGTTCTGCAAAGAAAGATGTTCAGATAAGCTCATTTTAGGCAGTTAACCACATTTCATGCAGTAGAGCCAACTCTAAAAAATGAGATGCAACTGAAGCATACCTGAAGAAATGTTGGGTCATCATAGTTCTCATCAACAAGCTCTACTCCTTCTGCAATTAGTGTTTCCTGCCATTTGTAGTGCCCTTTCCTGTTGTGGTCAGCTCTGCCACAAATTGAGTAGTGCATTGTCACACCTTTTTTGTTCAAATATCTAACACCATTCTTGCTTCTCTTCTCTTCTGGTGTTTTCTTCCTGTTTTTCTTTGGCCTTCCCAACTGTTTAGTGAAAACTGGTGGATATACTTTATAACAATTCTGTGGCTCCCAATGCTTTGGATCTCTAAGTGGAACCATAGTGTATCCATATGCTTTCAAATAATTCTCCACAGTGTAGCATTCATGAACCATTGTCTCAGGGTCAATTCTCTCCTCCATGCAGCATGATATACTATGGCCACATGGTACTCCAGACAGCTGCCATCTCATGCAGTCACAAGTGTGCAAGCACAAGTCAACTGTATAACAAGAATTACCATACTGAACTCTGAATAATTGTTGGCCAGCTTCTAAGACATGGCAATTAGCAGCAGACTCGGTGTTCTTGTCTAGTTTCTTCTTGATCTTTGGGCATATTCTCTGCCCTGCCCACTTCTCTACGGACTCTCTCTGTTTACTCACTAGCCTTTGCATGATCTTGTAAAAAACCTATTCCAGCATTGACAACACTGGCATCTCTCTGCCCTCCAGAATGTAGTTGTTAAATACTTCAGAGTTATTGTTCAGCAGAATATCACACTTGGAAAAGACACTAAAAAATGATTTACACCATGTCTTTGGATCAAGTCTTTCAGTCCAGTGGAAGGCAGCTGCACTGTGTCCATCCATTTTCTCACAGTTTTGGTTCCACTTCACCCTGTTTGGTGCTCTTGCAATGGCCCATAGATCTTGCTTCAGCAACTCTCCTTTGTGCTTCTTATTGAAATTCTGATAAATATGCCTAACACAAAACCTATGCTCAGCATCTGGCCAGATTTTTTGCACAACATTGATCAAACCTTTCTGCTTGTCACTCATAATAGTGAAAGGAGCAGTATTTGTGATGTTAAGGTCATCTGTCAAAGTAGTGAGAAACCACTCCCAAGAACTTATGCACTCTACTTCTACCCAACCCATTGCAATGGGGAAAATGCAGTCATTAGGATCAATACCTACTGCACTAAGCAACACTCCTTTAAACCTATTTTTCATGTGACAACCATCAATGAAAATAATAGGCATGCATCCCTTGAGCCACCCCCTTTTACATGCATCATAAGACCAATATAGAGTTTTCAGACATTTCACCCTGAAAGGGGAAATCTTTGTCTTTAACAAGCTCAGTTGACAAAAGAAATGTAGACCCAGGGTTGGTATTCCTCAATTCATGACCATAGTCCCAAAGCCTACTGAACTGCTCTTCTTCATCACCATGGATCTCCTCAAGTGTTGCAGTTCTTGCCCTAGCTAGCTTCCATCTGTTAGGGGTGACATGAAATTCCTTGGTGATCTTTCTTGAAAATGTACCTAGTGACATCTTCTGGTCATCTCTGAACTCATCTATGAAGTACTTGCATAGGAATTTTGCTGTCAGTGACCTTATCTACCATTTCTTCTAACATATATGTTCTCCATAGTAAGTCTTGATGACAAATCCCCCTGTCCTGTTGTCATTGCCAGCATACAGGTACCATGGGCAACCATTTTCACAAACTGCTTCAAGTCTCCTCTTGTCATTCTTTATCTTCTTGATCAGCACTCTGTTTCTAACTGAATATGCAGTCAGTGCATGTCTTAGCTCAACCACATCAGCAAATACCATCCCTACTTTAAACACAGGGGAAATCATGTCCACCTTTGCATTGAATGCTTTAAACTTGTACCTTAGTTCATCTGCTTACTCAGTTGATAGGTTGAGATCTTCATCCTCAAGCAAGTATTCAGGCTCCACATCATCCTCATCCTGATCAGCTTCTTCATCAACATCAAAGTCAATGTTGTCATCATAAAGATCATCATCACCATCATCTATGTCATAGTCACTGTCACTGAAATCAGAATCTGAAACAACTACATCTTCAATAATTGTTTCTCCATCTTCAGTTAGCATGTTGTGCTCAGCACCCTCAATAAGCAAACTCCGTGGGTCTGTTCCAATTGGTGCAATCTCTGACAAGGGATCTTCAGTTAGCATGTTGTGCTCAGCACCCTCAATAAGCAAACTCTGTGGGTCTGTTCCATTTGCTGCAATCTCTGACAAAGGATCTTCTACAAACAATGAAACTAGGCTATGGGAAGGGGATGCACTTGCTGCTGCAAAACTTGTTGTTGTTGTTATCAAAGGTAGGGACAATATGCACACCAAGTCAGACCTGAAGTTGCTGATGAAATCTTTATGGTCAACCATGACTACAAGCATCTTATGCTCAGCACTAGCTCTGATCATAGGCTGCGCATCCTCATCACTGCTAATTCTGATCAAACCATCTGATATTGGTTTATTTGGTTTGCTGAAGTAAATGATGTGCTCACTCACAGGATATCCCAACCAAATTAAGTGTTGTTCAAGGAATGCATAGGAGAAAGTGCCAGAGTCAACATAGTCTAGCACCTCAATGTAAGGGTTCCATACTCGAGTTCTTGATTGGGCCACAGAAAATTCCACCATGCTCAAGTTCCAGTGTAAAAAATGGACTGTCCACCCTTTCTCCAGTTGTTGCATCACACACTGTATTCAAAACAAAGATGCATCAGATTTAACATACTTGAACAAAAGCTTAAGGGTCAGTTAACTGAACCTTTCAGTTAACTACAGTAAGCTGAAAAGATTCAGTTAACTACAGTACTTGACAAAATTCTGATAACTACAGTAACTGAAAAAATTCAGTTAACTACAGTAATTGAACATATTCACTAAACTACAGATAACTGAACATATTCAGAGAACTAAATATAAACTAACCATAAATGAAACACGACATTAGCACACTATTAACAAAACCATTCAATTCACTGAAACTTCGCTGCACATACCATTAGCACTACCAAAACTATACTAAATTGTGTATAACAAAATAGCCAAGTTTATAATCTGTACAAAACATCTTCAACAACAAAAAGGAGTTAAATTTCACAACACAAACTGATGCTTGAGTAGAGTACAAGCTAAAGCAGAACGAAAAGCCAACTACAAAGGCATAAACATCTAATTTGTCTGCCATGAACCCTAGCTATCATGTCGAACCCAAACCTAAGTTCATCGGCCGAAACCCTAGCTCCACTTTGCCATACATGATCCTAAGCAAAAAACACCTCTACACGACCCCGATTCGAGCACAAATGGACGCGATTCAAGCTGCAAACGGCGGGGCGACGAGCTCAGAGCAAAGCGGAGGCGGGGCGACGAGGAGAGGGAGGAAAAGAAAGGAGAGGCGGGGCGATGAGCTGACAATAATCAGGAGGGAAGACACCGAACGACCGGACGAGATGAGCAGATGTCGGTGTCTCCACGCCGCTGGCGAACGGCGGCGACGACGCCTCCGTCGCTGACGTCACCATTGCCCAGCCAGCCCATGAGCTCTGTCGCCCCGACAGCGACCAAGTGAATCCTCTCGAACGGACGCGAGCTGGATTCCGACCGATTTAATTCAGGTGGAGGTGAGTGCGAGTTAAATAGGGAAAACGGCAGGGGGTTTTGTGCAAAAGTGCATGCACTGATCGGTCCAGCCACCTAGCTGAGAATTGGCGAGCTGCGATTGGCTTGGGACTAAATCATCACATGAGGTGCAAGTTGGGGCATGGTGGAGTGAAGTTTTGCAAGTTTGGGACTAAATCATTACATTCTGTGCAAGTTAGGGTACCTGGGTGCTATTACTTTTTTTTGAGGAACAGCGACCTCTCATCTACTACCACTATAAAAGAAAGAGAGGGGCAGATCCAAACAATCCCACCCATCCATCATCAAAATCTAATGGCCCTTAATCATTCTGTGTTTAACGCTACCAACCACAACAAGCCACAATCGATCGCTAATCGCCCCGCATTAAGAAAAGCGGTCGCCCGCACGACCTCCACCTTCTCCTCCCTTACGACCTCCTCCTCCTCCGCCTGCTCACCTCCCGCAGCCTCGCGCCAAGCCACGGAAGCCGCGCCCTTCACCGCCGCCTCGCGCCACTGAGCCACGGGAAGCACCCAGGTCACCGGAGCCCGCCCCGCCGCACCGTTCGCCGCCTCCCACCATGGAGCCCACCCCGCCACGGGTTGCCGCCTCCCCACGAGAGCACGCCCCACCACGGAGCCGCCCCGCTGGTCGTCGCCTCCCGACCAATGGAGCCACCCGCGCGCCCTTCGCCGCCTCCTACAGCCGCCGTCGGTCGCCGCACCTGTCGCCCGGAGCCGTCCCATCGAACCGCCGCCTGTCGCCTGCGGGGAGCCCCACTGCAGTCGCCGCCGCGCGGGAGAGCGAGCCGCCGCCCTCTGCCGGGGAGAGCCGTCGCAGTCCCGCCTTCGCCGTGGGAGAGCGGTGCTGCCGCCCTTGGCTGCGGAGTCGTCCGCAAGTCGCAGCCTGTCGCCGCGCCCGTGGGAGGCGCCCAGTCGCCGCCGCCACCGGAGAGCCGAGCCACGGAGCCGCCGTTTTTAGCGGCGGAGAGCCAGTCTCCTCCGCTGCCGCAGTACGCCGACGCCTCGCTCCCACAAGAACGCCGTCTCTGGAACATCTTGTCGTGCCTCACACCGCCCCACCGTCTTTGCCGCAATTCTTCGCCTTGTGGCGGCGCTGCACGCATGCCTCGCACCGGCGCTTCTCCGTTGTCCGACCATGCGGTCTACTGTTTGCGAGGCCACGCGACTCGCGTGATCGATGGAGGCGAGGCGAAGTGGTCTTTGGGTCTTTGAAGCCGATACATGTTTACGCTTGGTCATTGCACATGGTATTATTCATTCACCCTGCACGAGGTACAACCACGCCATGGATCTGCTTAGTTCTTTTCTTTGATCTACTCTATCCCGCTAATCCCGCTCCTAACCCTCCTCCGTCCTCATTTTCCTGCAGAGCAGCCGAGTCTTGACAAACCCTCCGCAAGAAACAACTTCCACCGAAAGGCACCAACAGTTCTTTCTAGACATCCCTATCGTTTCCTTTGTATCTTCGAATCCATCGCAATTGATTTTACATAGAGCAATTCATCTTTGGTACACCATCAAGAAATTTGTAGCACCCGATTTGTGTAGCATGATCTTTTTCGATGACTTTGAAGTGAGATCCCGTCCTTTAACATCTACTAATTCAGAGAATCCTCTTAAGAATAGAATATTTGTCTTCACGCTTAGTTTGGGTTCTCCACTAGGACAAACTAGCAAATGTATTCATCTATTTTTACTGCTTCATAATTGTGGTGATGCATGGAGTAAGTACTAATAGACTTCGCATGTCTATCTTTGACATGGATTATATATATACAACGTGAGTATATATGATTTAGCTTAGATATTTTTCGCACTGAAGTGCGTAATAGTCCGTAATGACATTGAAGGTTAGAATCACCCTTCTTCCGATTGATTAATTGTAGAGTGCTTTTTATATGAAAATACCAGGTTGTTATTTTCCTCCTTTGCCTTACCCAATGACACCATGCATTCTTCATAGGTTGAGACAATGGGCATCGTCAAAATCCCAATCAGAGCCATGCTTGATGCCATGTTGAAGGACCTGGACCTTCCTCAACCACTGTCCACTTTTACCCATCAGTATCCTGAATGATGAACGATGAACAAGTATCTTTGTCTAGCAAATGCTTTAAAGTTTGTATGCACGGCTCAGAACTAAGATGCAACTGAAGCACTCAAGTAGAAAAGACTAGGCAGTAGTGAAGTATGGATGGGGTGAGAAAGAGAAGGGGAAAAAGCGTTCTCATTTTAGAAAAAAGAGGTCCTGACCTGTTTTTTTAATACTCAAAACATATAGTATATATGATACTATGGTTTATAACTACAATATTTGTTGATGCCAAACACCCTAAATTATTTAAAACTATATTATACACATACATTTCTCCCAAGTCATATAGCGGTTATACTCAAATCTTTATTTTACTTTTATGAAACTGATTGGTGATGTTTTGTACATAATAGTCAGGATCTGGTTCACATTACTATACTTCGTGCCTAAATGATATTCACCACTATCTCTATGCCCTTCTATATATTGTTTATCATTTGTACTTTTATATCTGCAAATGAGTAAGAAAAAAATTGATGTGCCTCTGTTTGAATCAAGAGAATGTTCCCTGTTTAAGGAAACATAACTATGGATTGTAGTGCAAATATGACACATAATCCAACGTTTGATGAGAAGAAAGCGGAATACAACACGAAACATCATATATCCCGATCACAAAAGGGAGTTGCAGCTCTCATTGTCTTAACCATGACCAATTATCACAAACATGTGTTTTTCTATTAGACTGCTATGGTTCATCTCTGCACAACAATTCTCATATCTAACATCATGTGTTTCTACTTGCAGCTTTTGGTCAGGCCCCACTTGTTTCTAGCTATTCGTGGTTCCAATTAAATGCAAGAGCATCTATAATGCTTTTTGCCGCATTCATTCAGTATCTATTAACTCCTCTCTCCCATGATGACAGTAGAACATAAATTCACCGAAAATCGGCCACTCTCTCCTGATGCCCCCTCATGGTGCCAGATAAACTCGCAGGTCAGAGAAACTCTCATAATTACTAAAGCATTTATCTCTTCAAGCTGTAACAAGAGTTCTCTGATAAGGCTGCCTTGCAATATTAACCTCACCTGTGTTATTTTCTGGAGATTTTATAGCCTGACCATGAATTTGGCTTGAAATGCTCCTGATGAGGCTTTAAAGTCCTCGGAAGTGTGGTAAGACCCACTCTCACATTGAGGTTTATTCACCATTAAACTTCTATAAACGGGGTTACCAAACCACCCACCTTACACACCGTACCAAAAAGTTGTGTTTCCAGAGAGCATGACTGTTGAAATGTATTTTTTCTTACATTTTAACCTTTGGCCAGGGGAACTTTGTAAAACACGACATGGTGATGGAAATGTCTTCTTAGAAAATGAATTTATAATGAAAGGTTGTGTTCTAATTTGCTCTTGCTGTAGAATTATTGAAGACGGGTTAAGAGTAGTGTCTTTTAATTAGCATGAATTATATAGTAGGCTGGCTATGAACTGAAATTATGCCCTCTTATTCACTGATTATCTATGAACTAAATATACCCTCCTGTAATACATTGGTCTTTCATATGCTGGTTGTGCACACATGGCATTAGCTTCCCTTTTATTACTATATTTCTTCAGTTTACTAAAAATAGAAATATCACTTGAAACTTCTATGCATGTGGCACCTTAGATCTTGATTCATCGGTCTTTCAAATGTTTGGTGATAGAGGCAAATCGTCTTGAGCTGAAAGTCGTAAATTATCCTTTGGAGTTGTTGCTTTCTTTAAAGTATTTTTGTCCCCACGAATGATATAATCATGTCTTTGCAATTTTACCTCGATGCACTCATTCACCTAGAAGAAAGTTTCGCCAATTGCAATTCATTCATTCTCCATGAGAGGAGTGACAAAGTGTATTAGCAATATGTATTCTCCCATTCAAGTGGCACTATGTAGCTTATTAACATAGTTTTCGTTTTTGTCTACAGATAGTCTTTATTTTGTTTGCCGTGCTACTAGACTGGAGTGATGTTTATTTATTGGTTTGTATGAAAACAAATGTAAGATAGTACATCAAGTTTCTTAATATTTGTACCACGGCTAATATTTGAACTTCTACTTTTCCCGAAACTCTCGGAGGTGTAGCATGTGAGAGTTGAAAAATGGTTTGAGATTTCACAGTTCATCTGTCCAATGGATTGTAACTATAGCTAGAGTGTCCATACTCAGATGCAACACTGCAGTTTAAGACCTCTAAACAGTGACCTAGCAAGATTCCCGATGTCACCTTCTGTAGCTTGAGTAAGTGTCCACGGCATCCCTAGGCCCAACAACAATCACACAAGAGCAATCAATGGTGGCAGATCTTTCCATAATGTACCTTGAATTAGGTTGTGACTGTTCGATTTATTTATGTATCTTGAAATTTTCTGAATAATGTAACTTGAAATGACATCCTTGGAACTCAGTTCTGAATAATCAAGCTGGTGCATCTACTAACATTTCATCTTGACATCCTTGGAATAACTTGTACAACTTCTTTTGTGCTAAAGACACTACATGTTCCTATAGTCTCTTTTGTTCAGTGTTGTACACCTCAAACGTTGTCATAAAGAAAGAAACAACTTCAGTTTTTGAAAGATACTATGTACATATGTACGTTCTTAAAAACTTCAGTAGCGCAAAGTTTATTTTTGGACTGAGAGAGTAGAAGATGCTATGTACATCTTTATTATTTTGGCAAGTTTAGGTTATTTTTGCTACACATTTAATTTTTTCAAGTTATGATTTTTTTTTACATTAAGTTATGATTATTTCCACAGTTGTTAAACATCTCTAATTCTCTATTGTCTTGCTTATATTTTTGTTCATTTTATTGATATTTCACACGATAATACGTGCATTGCACGTGCATGCTTATGCTTACTAGTAAAGAAAGAAGAAGTTGTCCAACTAGTGAACGTGGACCTATCCGGACAGGGTCGCACGGCACGGCCCAGTCGGAGCCGACGTCACCCCACACTTAACCCTAGAACAACCCCTCAAAAGAAACAAAACAAAACTTAACCATAGAACAACCCCTCAAAAAAACAAAAAAACAAAACTTAACCCTAGAACATCTTCCAGACGCCTCCCTGCTCGCCCTATCGCTCTCGCGTACTCGGCAGACCAGCGACGGCGACCGCTCTTCACCGCTGCCCCGCTTCTCCTCTCGGGCATTGGCAGATCTGCGCGGGCCACTATCCTCTCCTTCCCGACAGTCCTTCCTAGCCATGGTGAGCCCCCTGTCCTCTCTTTCGTCTAGGTGACCTCCTTCCATGTATACCATCGCCGCAGAATTTGTGCGGCCACTGAGGTCAGGTGAAGTTCCCTTCGAAACCTAGGTTGGTTGGTTGTAGTCTTGTAGATTGGAGGAGTTGGTAGAATCTAAACTCTCGTCTCCTTTTGTTCTTTTCCGCTAATGCACTGCCTGCTGCCGGCTAGTTAGGGTACATCTTCCATGTTTCCAGCTTCTATTATTTCTAAGCATATAATATATAGTTAAAAAAAAGCGCTAGGCGTTAATTGTACGTTTTGCCACAGCATTGCGCTTTTCTGACCAAAACCCACCCTTATGCACAGATTAAGCGCAATTAAGCACCTTGCGCTTTTCTGAGCAAAACCCACCCTAGAGCCTAGGCATGCCTTTCTTAACTACGAGCATATAGAAAAGTAGGTTATGTATAGCCTTTTAGGTTTTAAGCTGAGAAAAGGGACTATGGGAGGATGTGTCGAGCCGAGCCGAGCCATGGCCTATCCGAAGACGTTGATGATCACCTAGCGCTATTGATTATGTTTCTGCTAAGGTTTGAGTCCGTCCTCGGGTCGGATTCAGATCCTTTTATCCCTTTTGTAATTCCATAGATATGGATGTCTCGACTGCCGAATCCGAATCCTTAGAACAACTCGATTTCGTTGATTCACTGCCCATTTTTCATATAGTCTTTTCTTTCTTTGTAGTTAAGCAATAATGTTTGGTACAAGAAAAGGCGTAGATAATGTGCATTGATTTTGAGTTCGATTCGAAGCAACTAGTTTCCACGTTTCTCCTGTAACCTACTGTTCAGGGTGGTTGTGTCTGGATCAGCATGTTTAGCGTGTATATATTTTCTTTGGTGATTGGTGGCGACCACGAAAAAATCACTTTCTTCCCCGAGTTCTTGGAACTCAACCCATATCTTCCACAATCGACCGACCCCCGTCACGCCACAACACATCACTCTCGACAACATCGTGCATATATTGGCCGGCCGCCTAACATACCTTTTGGATTATATACGACAGGGCTTGTGAAACAAAGTATACTCACCATTCTTTCAAAAATGGCTAATCTCATGTCGGATACGTGCCAGTGCAACATAGCTTAGGAAAGGAGCCTTTGGACTTAAATATAAAGATGGCTGCGGAACAAAGTATTTTGTGTGTGGTGTTTCCCCCCTATATGTGTTTCACCTGAAGTACTTATGTTGTAGTCTTATGGGCAAGGAGACAATCAGGGCATATTATCGAGCAAAGTCAATTTTGGCAAGAAAAAGAAATATCTGATATTTAGGCCCAGTATTAAAGATCAAGTGCTGCTTATTTACTTATTATCCATTTCGCCATCAGTTATGCTTAAACACTTCTTACAAAATGCACATGAAAAGCTTTCCTGCAATTTAGAAGAGCATAGTTATTGGCTTGCACAATATGAGAATTTATCTTTCAAGCAGAACATGTAGTTACCGCCAGGAAGTAATGCCTGCTATCTGAATCATTATTCAAATTTGTCTGTTTCCCCTTTCTTATGAGTTGCCATCATCAATGTGATGTGTAGTCGATCTTAAAGGCATCGTTTGGTGCTGTGAGGAAGCCTGAGGCTGTAGGCAGCTCGCGGCGCATCAACCATCTCCCGTGAGGAATCAACAGTGTGGATGAAGGAGGGGAGGCAGCATGGGGAAGAAAGGACGAAGGAGAGAACGCTGTGTTGCGGTACCTATCTGGTTGCTGGCGCTGCTGCTGCTTGCCTGCTCGTGGAGTTAGGGCTAGCGGAAATGGGGACGGGGTGGAGTCGGCTGCATGGAAGAGAATCTTGGGGGAGCCCTAACTTCGTGTCGTGTGCATATGTGTCGTTCTGGTGCTTTAATGGACTGGGCAGTCTACACTAACTCCTTTTTATTCTCTTTATATTTTCTTTCACGAATATGTGCCTTCTTCAATCTTCTGCATTGTTAGACTGCCACCTAGCCTGCGCTTAAGCGGGGTAGGTGATAAGCACTAAGCGGCCATCCAGCAGCTGCCTCGAGGATCTAGCATGTTGTTGGACCTTGATATGAAATTTTTACTCTTTCTCAAACAGAACGAAAGCTATTTGGTGATTGCATGACTAAGTATGTTATCAATACTATTGCTTGTTGCAAGACATCGTGTTGGGTTGCGTTTACTTCACTCTACAACTATTATTACTACCTGACAAGAAGTTTTGTGGATACGATAATTGCATAATATCTTCAACTTAATAACTATCATGGTACCAATCAAACTGTGTAAACAGAGGAACCATACCTCACATGCAATCAATGGGTACTCTAGACAATCTTCACTTTTGTAGTACTGGCTCTGTTAGTACAAGAGTTGCGTCTAGAATAGCGGCTATTTTAGAAACCTATTCAACACTCAGATACGGACAAGTTTATTAACTCTTTAACCCACTTATTTAGCAGCCATTAATATACATTGTTATTCACTGTGGTATTTAACAAAGATTAAGTTCATCCATTGGTAATCTTGGAGCAATTTGTGTGCATTGATATCTGTTTTTGTGCATGTTGTAGGCTGGGAGGCACACCATTATTCTGATGCAACCATCCCAAAACAGGAGCTCCAGGACGTTCATGGATTATAATTCAATTAACCATGCATTGGATGGTACGTGTAGTTTCTTTAAGAAACCTGTGCTGCAACGTTCAATTAGCTAGCCCAGTTAATATTATTAGCACGATCATAGTGATCACCATGTGAACTGGAGATTTTGTGTACTTGCTCTTATGTTTTGCATTTGCAACCTCGTTCGTTTTTTCCTCATTAACAAGCCTTTCCCCTCAGTTTGACTGTGCTAAAAATGACTAGTTTAAAATTTTAATAAGGATCAGCCTGTGCCTATCCTATCCTATTATTAGTTGCAGGCACGGTCAATATTTAAGGCTCTATCTGTCTATGCATTAAACTTGTGAGTGCTCGAGTTTTAGGAAACCAAAGATGAACTGGGTAGCTCCTCAGTGGCAGTGTATCAAATTAGAAGTATTCTATTGAGAAGGACCAATGCTTCATGTTCCCTGCTCTATGCTCAACTGCTCTCTACTAAAGTGATGGTTACGTCATATGCCGTAATAGAAAACAAATTCTTTTTTCCCTCCAGAATTGCTTGTTGTTTAATTTTGTTTTGTAAATTCGTTAACTGTTTGCTACCACTCCATGGAAATGGCAGGAATCTGTGGTCTCTATGAAAGAAAAATCAGGGATATCAACCCAATGATCCCGAACATAACCTACGACATCACCGACCTGTACAACTTCATCGACGGCCTAGCTGACATCAGTGCGCTAGTGTGAGTACAATATAACTTTTAAGATCATCAATCGCTATTAGATCGCTGCGGGGCAAAGTTGATTCACATGTTCCTGTCCAGAGTTTAAACATATATCTATGTTTTCTGTTTGCAGCTATGATCACGAAATCCATGCGTTTCTGCCATATGACCGGCAGTGGATAAAGCAGAAGCTGTTTCAGCACCTTAAGAAGCTGGCTCAAAGATAGTGACTGGTGCGTGGTGTTTGGTTCAGTATATCGTCACCGGCAGGCATGTGTGATAATTTGTGTCCGATTAGTCCACCAGAAAGGTTTTTCTTGTACAATGATGAGAATTTCACATGGCATGCTTATATTCTGGGTGTGAAACTCATAGGTTGATGGTGGTTTGCCTCCGGCACCCTATATATGTATGAGATGAACATATATTTGTTGTTTTACAAGTACCTGTGCGTCAACGAATGCTTCAGGTACCAATCTTGGCAACGTGTCAGGTCCAACCTCATAGTAGGTCGCTATCCTGCAAGGCTGTAAGTTCAGCCATTCAAGAAGAACGTCAAAGTCGTACTCCCTCGTTCAAGATGAACCTGTTGATCCTTGCATTCCAATTGAAAAATACTGTACTCCCTCGTTTTTAAATAGGTCTATAATTTTTGGATAGAGTCAAATGATTAATACTTTGATCAAGCTTGTAGAAAATAATCAACAACTACAATCTTGAACAAATATAATATGAAAAATATATTTTATATTGTACTCCCTCCATTCCTAAATATTTGTCTTTCTAGAGATTTCAACAAGTGACTACATACGAAGTAAAATGAATGAATCTACATTCTAAAATATGTCTACATATATCTGTATGTTGTAGCCCATTTGAATGTCTAGAAAGACAAATATTTAGAAACGGAGGGAGTATTTATTAATTTGGTATCGGTCTTGATAGCTTTTGCTACAGACTTGAACAAACTTTATACCGTTTGACTAAATAAGAAATTTGTAGGCCTTTAAAAAAAATTGTAGACCTTTTCAGAGGGAATAGGACGAAGGGGGGGGGGGGGATTATGAGTCAAAATTTAGCCTATACTAGTATAACGTATGTGCGTTGCTACGGTATGATAGAAATAATTGAAGTTGTATCGGATTAGTAATAGTATATGACAATCAATGCGCTTACAACAGACGAAGAGAAACTCAAACAAGCAGGCAACACTGCACACTTGCGTAGCTGCAGGGCCATGGGAGCACCGATGCAAGATTTGTAGCGACAAACAGCATGGCCAGAAAATTGAAATTTAAAATTTGGGATGACGAATATTAGGAGGGGCAGCTGGGGGATGCATTTCGGGGAGGAGCCGCGGCAGGAAAATAAGAGTAATCGGCGGATTGACTGGCTGGTTTGTGTCGCGGTAAAACAATATGTATTGTCATGTACTTGTAAAATACTTCCTCATTTGAAACATGAGTGGGCTACATAAGTTCTCATTCAAAACATGCGAGGTGGTCGGTTGCTGGTTTGATCGAGCTATGTAAGTGTAGTCATGTATGAGATCGAGGGAGATTGGGGTGAAGTGGGGAGTGAACTCTTCTCTTCCAAACGAGAGGGGCCTGCTGGGTTCTAAATAGAAGACAAAAAATGAGATGGAGTGAGAGTGAACTCACCACTAATCGCGTTTAGACGTGCTAACAAGCCGTGAAAGCTCTTGGGACAAACTCGGGGGTATTTGCTCCGAGAAAGATAAATAAATCTGTTTCTTGGCACAATCTGGCGATTCAGATTTTACAATGACAAAACATGTTATATGAAATACAAGTGCAAGACCCGATTTATGAGAGCAGAAAATTCATGGCACTAGCACCAGGGATTCACGCACTCATCAACTTCATCTGAGCTTATGCTCTACAGACCTTAAATAACAACTAAAATTCGCCCGATAATAGGGATCTTTATCACATCAGTTCCTCTGAATAAGCTGTGACGTCGTTGGTGCTACTGCTAGATTTCATACCAGAATCAGTGCCATGACCAGCTACCTACCTGCCAGCCAGGCGACCGACGCCCCTGACCCCGGCCTCGACTGTTGCTGATGGAACAAAGCCACGAGATCTCATCATTTTGAAATATTTGCTTGCATCTTCCGAGAAACCCCCTACCAGAAGGCCTCCTATAATCCTCTCAAACTGATCAGCCTTCAGCAGTCTCTTCTTCTCTTCCAAGATCTTGAGGGATTTGCGGGCTTTCTCTTCCTGGCGTGATTTCGCATACATATCAGCAAGGTAAACATGGATCTCTAGGGGCTCTTCTCCCGCCTTTCTTATCTTTTGTACAAGTTGTTCAGCCTCTTGCACCAACTGCAACATGGACAGCCAATCCAGCAGGACCAGATTTGTCTTAACTCCAGGTTTAACCCCCTCCTTCTCTAAACTCAGCAGCAACTTTAAAGCCTGGTCCAGCTGGTTCTTCTTCATGAGTGCAGTAATCATACCAGCCAGGCAACGGTCATCTGGTTCATGCCCATTCTTCCTCATCTGTTCAAACGCTTCATATGCATAATCAGGGTTGCCAGCCCGTCCATATGCTTCTATAAGCAATGTGAAGCACTCCAATGGGGGCTCGATTCCAGCGAATGACATTTTTGTTTTTATCGATTGAGCTCCATCTACTAAGTTACGCTCAGCATATGCCCGCATCACATCCATGTATATTTCCCTGTTGGGTTTCATGGAAAGCTCATCCATATTCCTTATCAATTTCTCTGCTTGTTTCGGATCTCCAGCGTTAATACAGGCACTAATCATTGATGTAAAGAGTTTTGTATCTGGTTGGAGGCCCTCCTTTTGGATAAAGTCAAACGCCCGCGTGGCTTGTTCAAGATTGCCAGATTTGCTGTACATGTGGACTAAGGTGATGGATGTGAGGATATCAGGTGCAATATCCTTCTCTTTCATTTTACCAAGTATCCTTTCTACATCTTGCACGTGAGTTGCTTTAGAGTGAAGATCAATTAACTTGGAGTAATCTCGGATAGTTGCAGCAAATGAATCTTCATCCAAAAGAATTTCAGCAACCTATAAATTGAAACAAAGTGCAAATGTGAGGTATTAGTGCTAAGAATTTCAGCAACCAATAAATTGAAACAAAGTGCACATGAGAAATTATACAAGAGTATTAGTGTTTGCTGAATTAGTGCAGCCCGTGCAGGCATTTGAAACAAAATGTTAACTGGCCAGCTATGCAAAGTAACAAACATCATTACGGCCCTTCAGTAGTTTGATGTAACCATGTACTTGAATGCATAACTCAAGCAATTCTATGCCAAAAATAGAGAAAACAAGGGTAAATTAAGTGAGAGGTTGGACTCAGTTTATTTCTGACTGAACTCGACCAGTCATATACATTGTCCATCGCAAACTGAAGTTTCATTTCCATGTAAACTCAGACAATTTTAACCAACTTACAGAAGGCTGAAATAGTAGCAGGTTACTATACTAGACAAAAGCCAGTCAAGAATAACCTTTCACATCATGGGCCACATGTAATAGCGTTCAAAGTTATTATCAAAGCAACTGAGGCTGAAGTTCATCTAAATACCAAAGTTACACAAACCACGAATGCATCATTTGGAGAGCATGGTATCAATCCTTTCTGATATCCATTATTAACATATGTAAAAGCACTTGCGCTTGCCACGTCAAAATCATCATGCCAGGAAATAAATATCCGTAGCAGTACTTCTAAAACACGTAGCAGTATGTTATGATAAAAGTTAGTGGTTGCATAATTCAGACCATAGAACATTAAAAGCGAGTTATATTTGGGAACAGAAGGAGAGTTGTGTTGATGGACCCTACTGTTGACTACTAGACTATTGTTTTCTGGGCTAAACCGCCGCATAAAAGCTCGGAGTGGAGGTAGTTACGGAGGTCGGCGCCGACCTGGTCCCGGCGCATGGCCTCGCGGACGGAGGCGCTGACCTTCACTCCTAAAGTCACTTACATGGGCTAAACCGCCACATAAAAGCTCGGAGTTTTAAATAGTGAATTGAGGTAAAATCAGATTCCCAAAGTTTACCATGATACAGATATCCTTACTGTCTAAAGCGAGATCAATTCCAAACAGTACATTTCGTCCTAATTATTATCAGTTTGCACATATGGGTCTCCAAGCCATGCCAGAACAACCTGATTATGCCCTTTTCTATCACGATACGGAAGAGCGATAGCAAAATATCAGTTCTATACTCCAACAATTCTGGGGCTTGTATGTCCCAGACTCCCAGTCCACAAACTAGCCACTCAAAACGCAAACATCAGAGGCATAAAAACACTACGTGAACCAAGGAGCAGAACAATTTGTCTCCAAATCACAAAGGCGTAGTCAGATGAAACGATCGGAGATCAACCTAGGGAATCCGATGTGTATTATGAAGGCAGATTAGGCATGAAGATATTGTTACCTCAGTGCTATTTTCTGTTTGACGAACGAACTAGTTATGCATGCAGTAAGGCCATTTTGGCACAGCAACTACTGAAGCTACGAACACACTATAGAAGAATGAAACATAGTACTACCTGCAGCAAAACTACTGAATTAACACTAGAGCATAAAGCAACACTAGATTTTATTAGAGTGGAAAATCTGACCTTGAGATACAACTCAACATTGCAGGCCTTAACCCGCTCAAGGAGTGCCATCCAGTCAACCCGCTTTGGTCGGAGCTCCTCCTTCCACTCCTCCATGGCAGGAACTGGGTTGCCTTTCCTCGGCTCAGTCGCCAGCAGTTGCTCCTCGGCCTTCTTTGCCTTCCCATCTACAGCCTTGGCCTCCTCCGACACAAAGTGTGCCTCAGCTTCAGCTGCCCGCTCAGCCACCTCAGCCCACTTTGGGTCTGACAAGTCCAACCCAGAGATCTTGAACTTAACCTCCCCCTTCCTCTGCGGCAACGCGGTTAGCCTCGCCGGCGGGGGTGCCGCAGGGCTATCAGCCACATCAGCCTGTTGGCGCATAACCTCCAGGCCGCGGTAGAATTCGACCTCCTCGAGCTTCTCGCGGGCCCACTTGAAGCGCAGCTCGCGGAGCATAGCGCCGCGGATGCCTACGTCGACGGCGAACCGCGTCATCTCCTTGACATCGTCGGAGTGGAGGTAGTTACGGAGGTCGGCGCGGACCTGGTCCCGGCGCATGGCCTCTTGCACGGAGGCGCTGACCTCCCACACCGCCGCCCAGAGGTCGTCGCTGAGCTCGACGGTGTCTGGCCCCGGATCGGCTCCGGAGAGGCGGTTGAGGACGGCCTCCGCGATAAGACGAAGCATTTCGTCGAGCACGGGGCGGGTGTGGGTGGGGAAGGCGGCCGCAAGTGTCGGACGGAGCGCGGTGACCAAGCGGGCGAGAAACTCATCGAGGACAGGGTCGGGGGCCGGCTGAGCATGTTCCAAATCAGTGCTCGGGTTCGGGCCCTCTTCGGATTGGAGGATGCGGGAGGCAAAAGGGGGCGGAGCTTGAGGAGGAAGTGCGGAGTCGGCGTGAAGGTGCCGTTGGAGGAGGGGCGGGGCAACCCTGGTGGCGGCCAGGGAGGTGGGGAGACGACGGGCAAGCTTGGAGAGGGAGAGGAGGGCTCTCATGGCGGCCGCCGTCGCGATGGCTGGGAAGAAGGCCTCACCGAGAACCGAGACGAGAGAAAAACCCTACGAAAAGTTAGAGGGCGAGAAGAGGGCTGCTTACGCTCAATCCGCGCCGTCTAGCTCTCCAATCTGACGGTCATCCGAGCTTGCTGCCCTTGAGTTGCGATCACGACCTTCCTCCGGCCAAATTCACTGTTTTGACCCCTCCTGCATAATTTAGCACGATCTGACCTCAAGTGTAAAAATAATTCGGATCTGATCCTTTTTTACCGTCACCCGATCCGGCAGTAGGGTGTAACAAACTACCGCTACGGGTCCGGCGGTATAGTTCGGGTCAACGTAAACGGCGTTGTGAGTCGTTGTTGATGTGGATAAGTAGCTACTCGCAGCCCTTGGCGGTAGGTTGTTATATCCTACCGTCGCAGGCCATGGCGGTAGGATGGTGAGTGTGCTAAGTGAGTGAGTTAGGCTTGGGTGAGGCCCACCAGCCACCCATTCACCCCCAAATCCTCTTCTTGCCCGAGCTCACCCCTTCTTCCTCCTCTCACCCCTACCCAAGCCTCCAACAAATAACATCCCCATTGCTTAGCTTTGTGAGGCATTTAAGCATTGTCGTCAAATGTTGTCTATAGATGGCACTTTCTTGACCAACAAATACAAGGGCACACTAATGGTGGCAATGGCTCACTCGTTCAATGATAACGCGATGCTGGTGGCATTTGCTTTAGTGTCTTTCGAGCACGATGACAACTGAGAGTGGTTCATGGGGCATGTGAGGACCAAGGTGATTGGGAATAGGGAGGTATGCATCATATCTAACTGGCACATGGCATTCTCAAGGCCATAGACGTTGTTATTCCCGCCCTCCCAAAGCTTCATCACCGATGGTGCATGCATTTTGTGGCTAACTTTTATAGGCATGCAAGAGCAAGGAGTTTTGCAAAGACCTTACCCATGTTTGTGTGGCATTCACCACCGATGCATTCAAAAGTCGCTAGATAAACTCTTGAAGGCATTGAAAAGAACAAAGGGGGGAAGAGATTTCTTGAAAAGGAATTTGGGGGAGAAGCACAAGTGGTCACGCACTTACGATGAAGGAGGTCAGAGATATGGCAACATGAAGAGCAACATGGTTGAATGCTTCAATGTGCTTAAGGTGCTCATTCTTTGCCGGTGACCGCAATATTGAAAGATACCTTCTTGAAGCTCAACGAGTATTTTCTTAGGCATTCTCGAACCACTGCCAAATGGATAGGTGAAAAAAAAGAGTATCCCAACAAGGTTGATGATTGGCTGAGGTTTCAAGAAAGAAAGTCTTCACATCAACAAATCATTAGATTCAACGATAAAAAAATGATCTACCAAGTCGATGAGCCAGGTGGCACAACACGAGACTGTGTGACTTACATTGGTGTTGTGTATGAGGTGCACCTCAAGAACCGATGGTGTGCTTGTGAGAGGCCTCATAAGTATCACCGTCTGTGTTCGCATTTGATGATGGCAGCCAAGGTGAGAAACTTGCCCCTTTCCGATGGGAGGACCATGCGGTAGCAGGAATTCACATTGGAAGCCACGAGGTTGACATGGGCGCCTCGATTCCACCCTTTCTTCGACCAGTCACAGTGGCCTGAGTATGGCGAACCACATAACGTGCCTGATTCTGAACTCATGGTACCTACAAAGGGAAGAAGAAGAAAGAAGAGGTCCATGGGTGGCATGGAAGATCTAGCTGGATATACCGACATGAAAAAAATTGGTAGCCGTCATTTCATGGAGCCTCCTGGCACCAACAATTGTGGTAAATGCGATGACCTAGGACACAATAACAGGCATGTAACAAAAGGAGAAAGATGGGCGATGCCAACACTAGCACGAGTCAGTCAATGAGTCCAAATGATGTGATTATTTTTAAGTATTTTTGTGCCTACTCTGTAGGCTTCATGGAATTTTACCAAGTTCGCGCACTTCTTTTTATCGTTTTCCTTAGATAAAGCTCTTTGGGTCAAATATTATTACAGAAGAAATCTCATAAAAAGGTAGTGGAATCACACAATTAAAGTGATAATCATCTACCATAAGAGAAAGAAGTAGTCGTCGTAGGAGGCTTAGAGCAAAAGAAGGCGTTACATACGACTGCACCCGCCCGTATGAGTGGTCGTATGGAGTGCCATCACCGCCGCCAGATCACTATATTCGCCTTGTGAAGATGGATAATGGATCAGACGCCTAGACACACCAGAAACTCGTCTAGAAGCGGGAACCCTAGCCACCGGAGTGATCCGGGTGGAGGAACCGGCAAGAGGAGGCCGCCACCTCCACCATCCTCATCAAGAGGGCTCCAACATCATCCCCACTGTCATCATCATCATCATCTACCTTCTCCCCTATTGTGATATCAACAGCCCTAGAGGAATAACTTGTGTATTACATCTGTGATTCATTCGATTTCTATCTTCGGTAGTGTGATGTTCGTTGCCTTCATGTGTGAGTAGTTCCCTTAGTTCTTGGGGACATGGATGAACCCTAGTGTGTGATAGATTGACTGATATTAGATTTGATATCCTCTTTGCATGTTCATGTTAATAATCTTCTTGACGTTGAGTGAAGTGGACCATCCAACG
>JAHHZJ010002912.1:0-53248 GCA_021437245.1 Aegilops speltoides | reverse complement strand
TTGTGGTTCACTTTGGCGTAAAAGATTCCGCTTTCGGTTGGAGTGTGGACGCCTGAACCTCACGCAAAAGGGGGGGGCAGTTTCTTCATAATGTTAGCGCAGAACGCCCAAAGCTTCTCATATGCCACCCCTTCCTGCTGAGTCATGCCCCCACATGTGTTGTCTTGTTCCAACGAGTTCACCAAGAGTGACTGCACAAGCACCATCTCAGTTCCTGCCAATGGGTCTCCACCTTCCACCAACAGAGAACATGCATTTGGATTCGGCTGCATGCAGGAAATTGCTCCCCCTACATGCCCATCGTGCTCCTGGCCAATTGTGGGTTGTGCATGGGCATGATTCCCATCTGCCTGTCCCATCGGCATGGGTCCTTGGTCTGAGGGGCCAGGAGGCACATCCTCTCCCGCCCTCAATAGATGCTCCTGGGGATCAGCAAAACTCTGTCTTGCATCCTGCTCCCAATCCGCGGCCATCTTCCCGATTGGCTCAGCGGTGGGCGGCCTACCACCACCTGCCTCGATTGCTGGCTCAAGTGGGGCTGAGCCCTTGGGATCCAACGCCTTTGCCCCTACCTCCCTCTCCTTTTGCCTCTCTTCCCGAACAGGTGTCTTGTCATTTATCTCCACCACCTCAGTCCTCTACACCTCGCATGGGTCCGAAGCATCCTGGACAACAGTTGTCACCAGATCAGCGGGGCCTCCACTATCGGAGCAGGCTGTTGGCTCGCCAGCTGCCCTGCCTCCTCAGTTTGAACCACACAAACGTGCACGTGCTCTCCAACCATGTCGACCCCGCTACGGGGGATGCCTCGCGATTCTCTGTCCTGTCTTGGTTCTGAAGGAAATATGCCCTAGAGGCAATAATAAAGTTATTGTTTATTTCCTTATATCATGATAAATTTTTATTATTCATGCTAGAATTGTATTAACCGGAAACATGATACATGTGTGAATACATGGACCAACATAACGTCACTAGTATGCCTCTACTTGACTAGTTCATTAATCAAAGATGGTTATGTTTCCTAACCATAGACATGTGTTGTCATTTGATTAATGGGATCACATCATTAGGAGAATGATGTGATTGACATGACCCATTCTGTTAGCCTAGCACTTGATTGTTTAGTATATTGATATTGCTTTCTTCATGACTTGTACATGTTCCTCGTAACTATGAGATTATGCAACTCCTGCCATCGGAGGAACACTTTGGTGCTACCAAACGTCACAACGAATCGGGTGATTATAAAGGAGTACTACAGGTGTCTCCAAAGGTACATGTTGGGTTGGCGATTTGAGATTAGGTTTTGTCATCCGATTGTCGAGAGGTATCTCTGCCCTCTCGTAATGCACATCACTATAAGCCTTGCAAGTAATGTAGCTAATGAGTTAGTTACGGATGATGCATTACGAATGAGTAAAGAGACTTGCTCAGAACGAGATGGAACTAGGTATTGGATACCGACGATCAATCTCGGGCAAGTAACATACCGATGACAAAGGGAACAACGTATGTTGTTATGCGGTTTGACCGATAAAGATCTTCGTAGAAATGTGTAGGAGCCAATATGGGCATCCAGGTTCCGCTATTGGTTATTGACCGAGAATAGTTCTAGGTCATGTCTACATAGTTCTCAAACCTGTAGAGTCCACACGCTTAACGTAATGATGACAGTTTTATTATGAGTTTATAAGTTTTGATGTACCGAAGTTTGTTCGGAGTCCCGGATGTGATCACGAACATGACAAGGAGTCTCGAAATGGTCGAGACATAAAGATTGATATATTGGACGACTATATTCGGACACCGGAAGTGTTCCTGGTGATTTCGGAGAAAACCGGAGTGCCGGAGGGGTTACCGGAACCCCCTGGGGGAAGTATTGGGCCTTAGTGGGCCTGAGGGGAGAGAGAGGGCAGCAGCCTAGGAGGTGGCGCGCTCCCCCCATGAGGAGTCCGAATTGGACTAGGGGAGGGGGCGTGGCCCCCCCTTTCCCTCTCCCTCTCCCTCTCTTTCCTTCCCCCTTCCTCCTTCCTAGTGGGACTAGGAAAGGGGAGTCCTACTCCCACTAGGAGGACTCCCCCCTCCTTGGCGCGCCCCCTAGGGCCGGCCGGCCTCCCCCCTTGCTCCTTTATATACGGGGGCAGGGGGCACCCTAGAACACACAAGTTGATCTACATGATCGCTCCTTAGCCGTGTGCGGTGCCCCTCCACCATATTCCACCTCGGTCATATCGTCATGAGTTTAGGCGAAGCCTCGCGCCGTAGAACATCATCATCGCCACCACGCCGCGTCGACAGTAACTCATCCCCGACACTTTGCTGGATCGAGTCCGGGATCGCCATCGAGCTGAACGTGTGCTGAACTTGGAGGTGCCGTACGTTCGGTACTTGGATCGGTCGGATCGTGAAGACGTACGACTACATCAACCGCGTTGTCATAACGCTTCCGCTTACGGTCTACGAGGGTACGTGGACAATACTCTACCCTCTCGTTGCTGTGCCATCACCATGATCTTGCGTGTGCGTAGGAAAATTTTGAAATTACTACGTTCCCCAACAGTGGTATGAGAGCCTGGTTTTATGCGTAGATGTCATATGCACGAGTGGAATACAAGAGAGTTGTGGGCGATACAATTCATACTGCTTACCAGATGTCATACTTTGTTTGGCGGTATTGTGAGATGAAGCGCCCGACCGACATTACGCCAGACGCTTACGCGAGACTGGTTTCACCGCTACGAGCACTCGTGCTTAAAGGTGGCTGGCGGGTGTCTCTCTCTCACTTTAGCTGAATCGAGTGTGGCTACGCCCGTCCTTGCGAAGGTTAAAACAGCACTAACTTGACAAACTATCGCTGTGGTTTTGATGCGTAGGTAAGAACGGTTCTTGCTAAGCCCGTAGCAGCCACGTAAAATTTGCAACAACAAAGTAGAGGACGTCTAACTTGTTTTTGCAGGGTATGTTGTGATGTGATATGGTCAAGACGTGATGCTATATTTTATTGTATGAGATGATCATGTTTTGTAACCGGTTATCGGCAATCGGCAGGAGCCATATGGTTGTCGCTCTATTGTATGAAATGCAAACGCCCTGTAATTGCTTTACTTTATCACTAAGCGGTAGCAATAGTCGTAGAAGCAATAGATGGCGTAACGACAACGATGCTACGATGGAGATCAAGGTGTCGCGCCGGTGACGATGGTGATCACGACGGTGCTTCGAAGATGGAGATCACAAGCACAAGATGATGATGGCCATATCGTATCACTTATATTGATTGCATGTGATGTTTATCCTTTATGCATCTTATCTTGCTTTGATTGACGGTAGCATTTTAAGATGATCTCTCACTAAATTATCAAGAAGTGTTCTCCCTGAGTATGGATCGTTGCGAAAGTTCTTCGTGCTGAGACACCACGTGATGATCGTGTTGGGGAACATTGCAGAAAATTAAAAAATTTCCTACGGTTTGACCAAGATCCATCTATGAGTTCATCTAAGCAACGAGTCAAGGGAGTGAGTTTGCATCTACATACCACTTGTAGATCGCGTGCGGAAGCTTGCAAGGGGATGGTGATGATGGAGTCGTACTCGACGTGATTCAGATCACCAATGTCCAGTGCTGAACGGACAGCACCTCCGCTGCTCAACACACGACGGGACGGAGACGCCTCCTCCTTCTTGATCCAAAGAAGGGGAAGGAGAGGTTGAGGAAGATTGCTCCAACGGCAAAGACGACGGTGTGGTGGTGTTGGTGCAGCAAGATCTCGGCTGTGGCTTCGCAAGCACGTAACGGAGGAGGAGATGTGTTGGGAGGGAGGGCTGCGCTGGAAGATGTGTACAGCAGCCTCCCTCACCCCTCTATTTATAGGGAAGGGTCAGGGGGCCGACCCTCTAGATGGGATCTAGGGGGCGGCGGCTGTGAGGGGGACTTGCCCCCAAGCAAGGGGCGCCCCTTAGGGTTTCCTCCCAACCCTAGGCGCATGGGCCCAAGGTGAAGCGCGCCCAGCCTCCAGGCTGGCTCCTCCCTTGCGGCCCATGGGCCCTTCGGGAGGGGTGGCCCCTCCCGATGGACCCTCGAACCTCTCCGTGGCCCCAAGATAATACCGATAAGCCCTCAAACTTTCCGGTGTCCGTATGACAACTTCCCATACATAAAACTTCACCTCCGGACCATTCCGAACTCGTCGTGACGTCCGGGATCTCATACGGACTCAACAACATTCGTAGTCACATACTAGTCTTCCTAATAACCCTAGCGCCACCGAACCTTATGTGTAGACCCTACGGGTTCGGAGACATGCGACATGACCGAGACCACTCTCCGTCAATAACCAACAGCGGATCTAGATACCCATGTTGGCTCCTACATGTTCCACGATGATTTCATCGGTTGAACCACGATGTCGAGGATTCGATCAAAACCCGTATACAATTCCCTTTGTCAATCGGTACGTTATTTGCCCGAGACTCGATCGTCGGTATCCCAATACCTTGTTCAGTCTCATTACCGCAAGTCACTTTACTCAGATCAGTAATGCATGATCCCGTACAACACCTTGGTCACCTTGAGCTCATTATGATGATGCATTACCGAGTGGGCCCAGAGATACCTCTCCGTCATACGGAGTGACAAATCCAGTCTCGATCCATGTCAACCCAATGACACTTTCGGAGATACCTGTAGTGCACCTTTATAGTCACCCGATTCGCCAGTGACGTTTGATACACCCAAAGCACTCCTACGGTATCTGGGATTTACACGATCTCATGGTCGAAGGAAGAGATACTTGACATTGGAAAAGCTGTAGCAAACGAACTACACGATCTTTGTGCTATGGATAGGATCAGGTCTTGTCCATCACATCATTCTCCTAATGATGTGATCCCGTTATCAACGACATCCAATGCCCGTAGCCAGGAAACCATAACTATCTGTTGATCACAACGAGCTAGTCAACTAGAGGCTCACTAGGGACATATTATGGTCTAAGTATTCACACGTGTATTACGATTTCCGGATAATACAGTTATAGCATGAATAAAAGACAATTATCATGAACAATGAAATATAATAATACTTTTATTATTGCCTCTAGGGCATATTTCCAACAGTCTCCCACTTGCACTAGAGTCACCAATCTAGTTACATTGTGATGAATCGAACACCCATAGAGTTCTGGTGTTGATCATGTTTTGCTCGCGAGAGAGGTTTAGTCAACGGATCTGCGACATTCAGATCCGTATGTACTTTGCAAATATCTATGTCTCCATCTTGAACATTTTCATGGATGGAGTTGAAACGATGCTTGATGTGCCTGGTCTTCTTGTGAAACCTAGGCTCCTTGGCTAGGGCAATAGCTCCAGTGTTGTCACAGAAGAGTTTGATCGGCCCCGACGCATTGGGTATGACTCCTAGGTCGGTGATGAACTCCTTCACCCAAATCGCTTCATGCGCTGCCTCCGAGGCTTCCATGTACTCCGCTTCACACGTAGATCCCACCACGACGCTTCGCTTGCAGCTGCACCAGCCATCGCTCCACAATTCAACATATACACGATCCGGTTTGTGACTTAGAGTCATCCAGATCTGAGTCGGTCAAGGCGTCGACGTAACCCTTTACGACGAGCTCTTCGCTCCTCCATAAACGAGAAACAAGTCCTTTGTCCTTTTCGTGTACTTCAGATATTCTTGACCGCTGTCTAGTGTTCCTTGTCGGGATTACTTTGGTATCTTGCTACCAAACTTACGGCAAGGTTTACATCAGCCCGGTACACAGCATGGCATACATAATAGATCCTATGGCTGAAGCATAGGGGATGACACTCATCTCTTCTTTATCTTTTGCCGTGGTCAGGGACTGAGCCGAGCTCAATCTCACACCTTGTAACATAGGCAAGAACCCCTTCTTGGACTGATCCATTTTGAACCTCTTCAAAATCTTATCAAGGTATGTGCTTTGTGAAAGACCTATGAGGCGTCTCGATCTATCTCTATAGATCTTGATGCCTAATATATAAGAAGCTTCTCCAAGGTCCTTCATTGAAAAACACTTATTCAAGTAGACCTTAATGCTGTCCAGAAGTTCTATATCATTTTCCATCAAGAGTATGTCATCTACATATAATATGAGAAATGCTACAGAGCTCCCACTCACTTTCTTGTAAACGCAGGCTTCTCCATAAGTCTACATAAACCAAAACGCTTTGATCATCTCATCAAAGCGAATGTTCCAACTCCGAGATGCTTGCACCAGCCCATAAATGGATCGCTGGAGCTTGCATACTTTGTTAGCGTTCTTAGGATCGACAAAACCTTCCGGCTGCATCATATACAGCTCTTCCTTAAGATGTCCGTTAAGGAATGCCGTTTTGACATCCATTTGCCATATCTCATAATCATAGTATGCGGCAATTGCTAACATGATTCGGACGGACTTCAGCTTCGCTACGGGAGAGAATGTCTCGTCGTAGTCAATCCCTTGAACTTGTTGATAACCCTTTGCGACAAGTCGAGCTTTATAAATGGTAACATTACCATCCGCGTCCGTCTTCTTCTTAAAAATCCATGTATTTTCTATCGCTCGCCGATCATCGAGCAAGTTTGTCAAAGTCCATACTTTGTTTTCATACATGGATTCTATTTCGGATTTCATGGCTTCAAGCCATTTGTTAGATTCTGGGCCCGCCATTGCTTCTTCATAGTTCGAAGGTTCACCGTTGTCTAACAACATGATTTCCAGGACAGGGTTGCCGTACCACTCTTGTGCGGAACGTGTCCTTGTGGACCTACGAAGTTCAGTAGCAACTTGATCCGAAGTACCTTGATCATCATCATTGTTTTCCTCTTCAGTTGGTGTGGGCATCACAGGAACATTTTCCTGCGCTGCACCACTCTCCCGTTCGAGAGGTAGTACTTCATCGAGTTCTACTTTCCTCCCACTTACTTCTTTCGAGAGAAACTCTTTTCCGTAAAGCATCCGTTTTGGCAACAAAGATCTTGCCCTCGGATCTTAAGTAGAAGGTATACCCGACGCTTTCCTTAGGGTATCCTATGAAGACGGATTTTTCGACTTGGGTTCGAGCTTTTCAGTTGAAGTTTCTTGACATAAGCATCGCATCCCCAAACTTTTAGAAACGACAGCTTAGGTTTCTTCCCAAACCATAATTCATACGGTGTCGCCTCAACGGATTTAGACGGTGCCCTATTTAAAGTGAATGTAGCTGTCTCTAGAGCGTATCCCCAAAATGATAGCGTAAATCGGTAAGAGACATCATAGACCGCACCATATCCAATAGAGTGCGACACGACGCTCGGACACACCGTTACGCTGAGGTGTTCCAGCGGCGTGAGTTGTGAAACGATTCCACATTTCCTTAAGTGTGTACGTGACTTAAGTATTCTCCTCCACGATCGATCAGAGGAACTTTATCTTTCGGTCACGTTGATTCTCTACCTCATTCTGAAATTCCTTGAACTTTTCAAGGTCTCAGACTTGTGTTTCATTAAGTAGACATACCCATATCTACTCAAGTCATCGGTGAGAGTGAGAACATAACGATATCCTCCATGAGCCTCAACGCCATTGGACCGCACACATCAAGTATGTATGATTTCCAACAAGTTGGTTGCTCGCCCATTGTTCCGAGAACGGAGTCTTGGTCATTTTGCCCATGAGGCATGGTTCGCATGTGTCAAACGATTCATAATCAAGAGACTCTAAAAGTCCATCATGGAGCTTCTTCATGCGCTTGACACCAATGTGACCAAGGCGGCGAAGTACACAAGTATGTGGGACTATCGTTATCAACTTTACATCTTTTGGCATCCACACTATGAATATGTGTAATATTACGCCGAGATTCATTAAGAATAAACCATTGACCATCGGAGCATGACCATAAAACATATCTCTCATATAAATAGAACAACCATTATTCTCGGATTTAAATGAGTAGCCATCTCAGATTAAACGAGATCCCGATACAATGTTCATGCTCAAACTTGGCACTAAATAACAATTATTAAGGTTCAAAACTAATCTTGTAGGTAAATGTAGAGGCAGCGTGCGGCGGCGATCACATCGACTGAACCATTCCCGACGCGCCGTCACCTCGCCCTTCGCCAGCCTCCGCTTATTCCGCAGCTCTTGCTGTGAGTTACAAATATGAGCAACGACACCGTATCAAATACCCGTGAGTTACTACGAGTAATGGTAAGGTACACATCAGTTATATATATATCAAATATACCTTTGGTGTTTCCGCCTTCTTATCCGCTAAGTATTTGGGGCAGTTCCGCTTCAAAGGACCCTTCCCTTGCAATAAAAGCACTCAGTCCCTGTGCTTGGGTCCATTCTTTGACTTATTCCCGTGGCGGCTTATCGGGCGCTGCAACATCCTTGCCGCCCTTCTTGAAGTTCTTCTTGCCCTTTCCTTCTTGAACTTAGTGGTCTTATTGACCATCAACACTTGATGTTCTTTCTTGATTTCAGCCTCTGCTGACTTCAGCATCGAGAACACTTCAAGAATGGTCTTCACCATCCCCTGCATGTTGTAGTTCATCACAAAGCTCTTGTAGCTTGGTGGGAGCGACTGGAGGATTCTGTCAATGACCGCCTCATCTGGGAGGTTAATGTTCAGCTGGGTCATACGGTTGTGCAACCCAGACATCTTGAGTATGTGCTCACTGACAGAACTGTTTTCCTCAATCTTACAACTATAGAACTTGTCGGAGACATCATATCTCTCGACCCGGGCATGAGCTTGGAAAACTAGTTTCAGCTCTTCGAACATCTCATATGCTCCGTGATGCTCAAAACGCTTTTGGAGCCCCGGTTCTAAGCTGTAAAGCATGCCGCACTGAACGAGGGAGTAATCATCAGACGAAGTTTGCTGCGCTCATAACGCCTTGGTTCTCTCGACGACGGGGCGCCACCTAGCGGTCCTTCTAGGACATATTGCTTCTGGCAGCTATGAGGATGATCTCGTGTTCCGACCCGATCCGTATAGTTGCTGCCATCATCTTTCAGCTTGGTTTTCTAGGAACGCGCTGAAGTTCATGTTGACATGAGCGTTGGCCATTTGATCTACAAGACATATTTGCAAAGGTTTTAGACTAAGTTCATGATAATTAAGTTCATCTAATCAAATTATGAACTCCCACTCAGATTAGACATCCCTCTAGTCATCTAAGTGTTACACGATCCGAGTCGACTAGGCCGTGTCCGATCATCACGTGAGACGGACTAGTCATCGTCGGTGAACATCTTCATGTTGATCGTATCTTCCATACGACTCGTGTTCGACCTTTCGGTCTCCGTGTTCCGAGGCCATGTCTGTACATGCTAGGCTCGTCAAGTTAACCCTAAGTGTTTTGCTGTGTAAAACTGTCTTACACCCGTTGTATGTGAACGTAAGGATCTATCACACCCGATCATCACGTGGTGCTTCGAAACGACGAACTGTAGCAACGGTGTACAGTTAGGGGAGAACACTTCTTGAAATCTCTACTCCTAATGGACGACTTGGTGAATAGTCGTCCGGTCAATTTTCGCTGGTTATTTTTCGTCATACTCCCACCGCCGGGTTTTTTCGTCATCCTCCCACCTCCGATTTTTTTTGTCCTCCTCCCACCTCCGTTAACTCCCAACCCTCCCAAAAAAACCGTGCCAAAAAATCTGCCTCCCGATCCCATCTCGATCTCCAAGCTCCAGCGCGCCGCCACCTCCTGCCGACCGCCGCCTTCCCCGGCACCGCCGCCGCCACCTCCTGCCGACCGCCGCCCTCCCGGCACCGCCGCGCCACCTCCTCCGCCGACCGCCGCCTCCCGGCACTGCTGCGCCGCCACAGCGCGGCAGCGCCTCTGATGTCCACGACCCCTTCCTACAGTCCTAGCCGCCTCTCTATCTCCTCACAGATCGCCGCTTAGGGTTCCGGCCTGCCGCTACCCCTTCCCGCGCTCCCCCTGCCACCTCCCTACATCTCAACCGCTGGCCCACCACCTCCGTCGACCTCCCTCAATCTTTTGTCTAGGGTTCCCCGTCTTCGCGGCGCCGGGCCGCGCGCCATCGCAGAACCCCAGGGCATGTCAAAACTCCAAGCAGGTGGGGTGGTGCTTGCGTGATTCGCCGCCACGCCGCTGCCGCCGCGGATCCCCAGGGTTGCCGCCAGCCGCCTCCGCCGCTGATCCTGACGGATGAAGTAGACGCCGGCGAAAAGGGTAGGGCGTTGCCGACGAGGAGCAGCAGCCCGATTTGTGCATGATTGGCGGCAAATTTGCTGCTGCTGGCCCCTTATCCTCTCCTCCCCAATTGAACTCAGGCCTGATGTGATGAGTTAAATACAGAATGATGGGGAGATTTTTGTGTGTGACTAGGTGATGCCCTTTGATGTGCTGCTTCTACGAATGCCTATATAGAGAGTGGAGGGTGTCTAATGTTGTTGCTGCTAATGCCTACACACAGAGAGACAGAGGTGTGGTGCTAGCTATGTGAGCGTGTGCCAACTCGTGCTACTGCTAATATTATTTTCAGGTGTCCTGCTATTGCTTCTCATTTTGTACGTATGTGTGTTATGCAGATTGTTGTGACGGAAAACATTGGGATCTAACATAAGTACCCGCGCAGGCATTGCATTGGTTGAATCTACTTCCAACTGAAAATGGTCACCGGCAAGCAGGTGGATTCACAACTTGGTGGATGGAATTTCAAGGCACACTGTTCAGGTATGGATACCATGATTTCTTCTGAAAATGCTCCGCAGTCAAGAAGATTGAGTTGTGTTCCATTTGTTAAAATTACTTAGAATCCGCCTTTGTTTGTGATGATCACTGAAATCATTACTTATGTGTGTTTCTGTCAGGTTAACCCCAATGCATGGAGTGTCCAGTCCCCTAGAGTGTCAATCTGTGATTACCTTTCTAAAAGGGGCTTGATTTCTTTCCCTTGGCTAATGTGTGCTCTGATCTTTTTTTCTTCCAGATTTGGTGTAGGGCATGAACAGAGCCTTGATTGCTCGAATGGGCTGGGACCAGATTGTTGTTTTACTGGTCAGTTAGTTCATCGCAAACTAGAGGTACAGGTGATCTGATGTCAGATTGTTCACACAACGATGTCCTTGCCACTTCCGTAGGTAAGATGCTATCATTCGTGGCTGATGTTCGACTGTTTAACACATGGTGTTTTCGCCTACTGTGTTGTATGATAGTTTCAGTTATTAATTGGAACAAATAACCAGGGGAGCTGTCTAGCTAATACTTGATACTGAACTGTACTTTATCCTCCATCGTATTGAGGTTATCCATGTGGACTATGCAATGATTTTATTTTTTCTAAAGAAAACTTGAATTTGATGTTACGTTATCCCCAAAAGAACACAAAATGAATGGACGGATGGAATCGTTTCCTCACTCATGAAATGTGCCTGGCATCAGCAAACATCACAAAAAACAAAACCAGCTCATTTTATGCTAGCACATAACCTTAAGTACAGTTAAAGTATTGAAATGAAGACTACTGGACAATGCAGAGCAATTTATTTTCCTTTCATTTGTTGCATACTTTGCATCAACTTAAATTTCTCGTGACTGCCTAAGAGAATACCATGCTTGTTTTTTTTAAATCGAGCAAGACACCGTCCTTGGTAAAAAAGATACATACCAATGTTTGTTTTCTCATGTTATGTTGCAATCTCGAGTCTCTCTGCTGCTTTGCAGCGAGACTTATATTTTACGAATCTGGCTGTCTTTCTTGAAAATAATTGAGCTTTTGTTTTCCACAACAAAAGACACTAGGAAATGCATTTGTAAGCTGCCATTTATATTAATTGCCATTCTTGCCCACTTCCTCTGATTGCAGCTCTTGTGTGAATCACTTAGTTCATCAGCAGTCAGGCTTTTTAAATTTCAGGTATCCCACCCTGTTATCTATTTTCCAAATCAATTGATTCTTGGTATGTTACAATATAGACACCCGGAGAAGGTAGACATAGCATGTCATCTTCTTTCAACTAATGTTTTGTTAAAACACATTGATGCTATCCTTCATTTTTGCTACAGACCTTTCCTTATATTTATGCACTTCTTCAAATGGCTTAACATAACATGTGAATCATCTGCTAATATTTTTACAAAGATTAGTCTCATGATACATAGTGAAGTAATATAGGTGTCATATACCACAATCATATCACCTCTCAGATTATCTGTAATATACCACAATCATATCACCTCTCAGATTATCTGTACGTTTATTATTTGCTTCCTCCTTTTTTGGTTCATTTTGCAATAGATATGGAATCTGAATTACTAATAGATAGTACTAAGAAATTAATTCAGTAGATGCTTCATTAGGCACGGCCTTCGTTAAATAAATAATTTCTTCAGGGAGGATTAAGTAAATTGATATGCAATGTACAATTATTTGATGAATTGATAATTTGGTGTAGCATGGAGATTGATCTCATTGGTACATATATTCTTTAGTTGGAATAAGGTGACCAAACTAAAGCAAGTGATTGATAATTTGTGTGTTGTCTATAATCTCACATTGGCAGTTTTGAGCACTGTTCTCACCTTCTTTTCTTGATAAAAAAAATGAATTCTTCAACTTTGTTTTGTGGTTGCGTAGCGCAGATGAAGCCACTGTCCGCCCCCATATAGTTGCATAAACAAGAAAACGACAACCAGAGGTACGCCGGTACTAGGAACACCTTGGATTCGTTTCTCAAGTTGAGCCCTGTGCTCTGACAATATGTGGCTTCTATCTTGTTGTGCAGGTATCAAACTACTCCCAGGAGAGGTTCTATGCCATCTTGAGCAAATAATTGAGAAAAACCCACTAAGGATACAGGGAGATGAACGATGTGGATACGAAGAAGCACTGAGATCTGCTTTTCAGCATTAGATGGTTCGGGAGAATAGATGACACGCGAGGTCCAACGGCGAGTAAGCAATCCCGGTGATGGGATTCCCATGGAGGATGTTGCCTTGCTGGCGGTTGTTGTGCTCATGTGGTCCTCTCATGTTGCAGCAGCCAACTGCGATGATTCACTGATCTTGCTCGCCCATGGTAAGGAGCCTGTGGCACTCAGGTCTCAACTAATCACAAGGTAAATAAGGTTTTTGCAAGTTCGATTCAGTTGGGTGGAGAATTGATTACTTAACAGAAAACATTAGCATTTGTGAGTCGTGAGATGCAATTAAATATTCGTATGTTATTTTGATTTTTTTAGGTATTGAAAATTTGCACTTTTTTGAATTCACTTAGAATTACTATCATCTAGCGGTAATACGTGACATGTATTATTTTGGTGCAAGTCATGCAGAAGCATTCCTTGACAGCTGCATGATCAAGAATATCAAACAGACAGATTCACTGCACTTTTTTGGTGTAAATTCTTGACATATAGTTTTATGTGCTTCATGCAAGTTAAGAGACTCTCAAGAGGTACAATTTAGTATTGTAACATAGTATACAAACTCCTTTTAGGTTCTTTGAACTTTACAACAAAGGCATGGTATATTACGATGTAAGCAGAGCAGTACTTAAGTTGAAAATTTTAGAACTTGACGGCTAGCATTATATATGGTTAGCAATCCAATATACAATATCCCTTTTCGTATCACCAAAGCTCAAGAGAAAATATTTCGAATATTGTCCAATCATTCTTGCGAATCTGCACCTGCAAGTTATAATTTTTCTTGCAGCAAACAATACAGAGAAACAAGAGCCCAAACATTTTTGCGAACCAGAAATTATCTTTGTCTATTTCTGAATTTCTAATATTTATCTTTGAGTTCACATGCAATGCAACACTTATTTATAAGTTCTGAACTTGAATTTTGTGCATACAGTTGCATACTTGCATATGCTGTAGTGAACCACACACATGACTAGGAGAGGAGGGGAAGAAGAGGATGCATCCTGAAGACAGAGGTCGAGAAGCTTGTGGAGGCGGGAAGATCAGGCACATGTATCATTGTACAGGGTACGTTCTTGGCATCTGGTTGTGCTTTTGCTCTATGGTAAATGAAAGGCCAAAGAATGGAGCATTGGCTTCATGTTCTCAAACTCAATAATTTAGACGCTCCTTTGGTCGCTCCCGCGGCCGGCCTGGGAGCGAACCCAGCCGCCGCCGCCAGCGCCACAACCCCCGTCCATCCTCCCCTCGCCGCCGCCGGAGGGCGTCGCTGGGCAAAGCCCGAGTGACGTCGGTAGCGGCGGGGCCCTTCCCTCCTATCGGTCGGGTTTGGGTGGCGCGGGCCGCTCGATTTAGCAGGGGTTCACGCTTTGGCGAGGGTGCTCGCGCTCGAGGCGTCGCGGCGAGGCAGCGCCGGCCGGCGCGGCGCGTGCGAAGTGGGTCGCGGTGGCCTGGTCGACACAGAGGTGTGGGTGCGCGACGCTGGCAAGTGGAGGTCTGAGGCGAGGCCCATGCGGCGGATCTGGCGGCCCTGGCGACGGCTTTGGGCGCCGTTGGGGCGTGGTGGTCGGGGCGCTGCAGTGGTGCGGCTGCGCAGGGCCGGCGAGTGGAGGTCTGCAGAGCAGCGGATGCAAAGGGTAGCTGGGGGTGGATCTAGCGCGGCCGGGTGCATCAAGGGGCATGGCGGCGCGGGGACGGGCTCGCGGTGACCGCGAGCAGCGCGGCCGCGCGAGCTCGGCAGGGGTGCGGCATGTGCAGCTGTCGGTGGCTGCACGCGGTGAGGATGTGGTGCTGCTGGAGGCTGCGCGGATGTGGTGCTGCAGGGGCTGAGGCTGGACGCCGGGGCGGCGGCTCTGGAGCTTGGGCGTCGTTCCTGCTGGGCGACGCGGTGGTGTTGGATGTGGACCGGAGTGCGGCGGGTCAAGGGGCTTGGCGCTCAGATCTGGAGTCAGCATGGGTGCTCAGGCTCTAGCCTGGGCGAAGGAGAGGAGACCGACGAGCCATCCCATCCTGCTGCGGCGATGGGGATTCAAGATTTGGCTGCCGGGGTGGCTGATGCGTGGAGGTGCAGCGAGGGTAGGTCCGAAGGTGGGCTGACGGATTGGCTGTGGACCAGAGGATTTCGAGGGCTGGGTGAAAACCTATTTCTGGCCATGGCTGGAGCCTGTGACGGCGGCGTCCGTGGACGCCGTGACCTTCCTGAAGGCGTCGACGGGATACTCTCTTTTTCTCTGCGAGGGACAACTCCGGGGGAAACTCCAGACCCGAGGGTCGGTCGTTGGCGTCGTGTTGACGTTGTTCCCCTCTTGAGGGCATCGATTTTGGAGGTCAATCCAGTCAGAGGGACCAGTGGGTGTGTTGGGAGATTGGGTGGTGGAAGGCGTTGATGTGGCGTCGAGGCTTCTGTGGTAACGATGATGGGGCGAGTGAAGTCCGAGGCGTTGCGGTGGTTGCGGTAGTCGGCTCTTCTCCAACATATCCGTGAGATTACCTCGGTTTGTTTGTTGCGGTGAAGTCGGAGCTGCGGCGGCGGGGCCCTGTGGCTGGTCCATTCGGTGGTCTTCCACGGCGCCAGCCTGGCATAGTTCTTCTTTGGATCTCTCCTTCAGAGTCGGAGCTGCGCTGCCCTCGACGCGGGTGGCTGAGTTCGCACATCAGATAAAGCCGCTCAGCGGTTTGTGACGGTTTTCGCCCGGTTCTTCGTTAATTAACCGGGCAATTCTCTTCTGCTTAATTAATGGATGAGGCAAATCGTTTGCCTCCGTTTCGAAAAAAAGACCAAAGAATGAAAGAAAACTTTTGTCTAGCTCTTTGTCTTCTATCATGTGATTCTGCTGTTGAGGCGTGATTGTGATCAGATGTTCTTGCTTCCTTCGTACACCATTTTGTTGAATGATTCTGCACAAATGTGACGCCATATATGTTAAATATGTGCAGTTAAGGACTATCTTGGGGTAGTCTGAAATAATAATAATATCAGTTATGTTCTAGGATGTTTTCTAATAGCAATTGTTGTACGTACATTATCACTGAAAGATTTCAAGATAGTTAATATTTTCTTTTGATAGATAATATTCTGTAGTTAGATAATATTTCATTAATATTTTCAAACTTTTGTCCGTTTTGCAGATTGTAGAGATTTTAAAATTAATTATTTGATGGATTGGCTTTGATAGCCAAACTGAATGGCTCCAGAACTAGCGGGTGCACTAAATTGGTGCATTGGATGCTAATTTCCAAGGCAACACCAATATGAGCATAAGGACCATCAAATGTATCACGTATGATTTGTTCAAGGAATACTGGACTATCCTCCCCGCAGAAAGGACTAGAGGTTTCATGTTGCATTGCTTCTAGACGGCAAGTCGGACCAATTGTTGAGATTTATGTGAATAACCATTCTGGTAAGAAGTTCGCGCAGAGTGTTTCAGATGGTTGCATGGGCCATTCTTGTTTTTTTGGAGTTTGCTTGACTCTATGCCTTGCAAACATAGTGGGGGTTCAACAAAGGCATGCATACTTACATTTTGGAGCAGTGAGCTAAGTCAGATCAGCTTGGATTTTCAGTCAGAAAGTTTTTCCCCTATATCTACAACCACATAATACAATCATCTACTATTTTTTTTCAACCCTCATTTAAGCATATCGAATTCCCCTTCCCTTTTATTTATTTACTTTTAAGAGCTCTGCTTTAGCGTTCTATGTCATATTGGTATCATCTCTATATAACTTTTTTTTATGGAAACAGAAGTTGTGTGTGCAATGTTGAAGCTTGTTAAGATATTATTATTGCAGACTTACCTTATCACCTATTAAATCTGACACTTTTTGTTGGGGCATTTATATTAGAGATGCTAAAAAAGGCCCATGCTTTTGCTGAAAATGCTGCTCAAAACGTCGTATCATCAATTCATCATCCCTGAAGTCCAGATTACACAGAAGCCCAAATTTACACGCAACACTGTTACCATCTACTATCAAAGAACATCAGCATGTGATATCCCATTTTCATATGATATTTTGCCTTATACACCTTATAGGTTGACTTTGATTGGAGTAACACTATGGCAGAAAACAACTTACTAAGTCTCCCTAGATAATTTCACACTTTCTCATACACTTAAGAGTATACTCTCTGCATCTCTTGTAGCATGGTGGCCTAGAGCTAGAGGTCCTTGAGCCTAAAATAAAATGGCATGCAGGAACAACGGCCTAGAACTAGAGGAATTTACAGGAATGAGGGGTACCCTATCCCACCTGCACGGTAGATTAGGTCGACGACCTGTGAGGGACAACGGCCTTAATTTCATATGTAATATGTGTTTTTAGCTATGAATATTAGATGGGGAAGGGTTGAAATATTTATGCACCCATGGTTCCTAAATGGTATATGTGTTTTTTTGCAGTAGTTCCTAAATGGTCACCTCCAAGTGCCTTTTCATATCTAATAATTTGCCATGCAATTGCATAATGCAATGAAGTCAATGGTTGTAGTATCTTGGAAACATTTGTTTTAAGGGAACAAAATCCTCCTTGTGTTGACTTCAATTAATGGGCAATAACAAGGGGCATGCTTCATGAGACGATCGGTCTTAAGCTTAAAAAGACATCAAGTGCTATCTGTCAATTACAATGCAGTGTACGATAAAGAGTCGTATTTTTTTTACCACTTTTTTTTTTACTTTGTGCATCAGATCTCATAGGACAAGTCACCGAATTACATTTTTATCGAAATTATTGCAAGTGAAGTGGATTTCAACTATTTTTCATTTATTATGGATGTTAAATTTGACATGCTTCGTTTTCATATATGCAACAAGTACAAATTTTAAAAAGCCCGTGGCAACGCACGGGCAGTCTACTAGTTGTTGTAAGGGATCATCTTATTTACTACCGTCGTCCTAAGTAAACAAGATGCATAAACATAATAAACATCACATGCAATTATATAGTTGCGACATGATATGGCCAATATCATATAGCTCCATTGATCTCCATCTTCGGGGCTCCATGATCATCTTGTCACCGGCTTGACACCATGATCTCCATCATCGTGTCTTCATGAAGTTGTCACGCCAACGACTACTTCTACTTCTATGGCTAACGCGTTTAGCAATAAAGTAAAGTAGTTTACATGGCGTTCTTCAATGACACGCAGGTCATACAAAAATAAAGACAACTCCTATGGCTCCTGCCGATTGTCATACTCATCGACATGCAAGTCGTGAATCCTATTACAAGAACATGATCTCATACATCACAATTCATCATTCATCACAACTTCTGGCCATATCACATCACATGAACAATCGCTGCAAAAACAAGTTAGACGTCCTCTAATTGTTGTTGCATCTTTTACGTGACTGCAATTGGGTTCTAGCAAGAACGTTTTCTTACCTACGAATAACCACAACGTGATTTTGTAAACTTCTATTTACCCTTCATAGGGACCCTTTTCATCGAATCCGCTTCAACTAAAGTGGGAGAGATAGACACCCGCCAGCCACCTTATGCAACTAGTGCATGTCAATCGGTGGAACCGGTCTCACGTAAGCGTACGTGTAAGGTTGGTCCGGGCCGCTTCATCCCACAATACCGCTAAAGCAAGAAAAGACTAGTAGTGGCAAGCAAGTTGACAAGATCCACGCCCACAACAAAATTGTGTTCTACTCATGCATTAGACAACTACGCATAGACCTAGCTCTGATACCACTATTGGGGAACGTTGCAGAAAATTAAAAATTTTCCTACGGTTTCACCAAGATCCATCTATGAGTTCATCTAAGCAACGAGTCAAGGGAGTGAGTTTGCATCTACATACCACTTGTAGATCGTGTGCGGAAGCTTGCAAGGGGATGGTGATGATGGAGTCGTACTCAACGTGATTCAGATCACCGATGTCCAAGTGCTGAACGGACAACACCTCCGCGTTCAACACACATACGGGACGGGAGACGTATCCTCCTTCTTGATCCAGCAAGAGGGAAGGAGAGGTTGAGGAAGATTGCTCCAACGGCAGCACGACGGCGTGGTGGTGTTGGTGCAGAAGATCTCGGCTGTGGCTTCGCAAGCACGTGAACGGAGGAGGAGATGTGTTGGGAGGGAGGGCTGCGCTGGAAGATGTGTACAGCAGCCCTCCCTCACCCCTCTATTTATAGGGGAAGGGCAAGGGGCCGACCCTCTAGATGGGATCTAGAGGGGGCGGCGGCCAGGAGGGGGACTTGCCCCCAAGCAAGGGGCGCCCCTTAGGGTTTCCCAACCCTAGGCGCATGGGCTCAAGGTGGGGCGCGCCAGCCTCCAGGGCTGGATCCTCCCTTATGCCCATGTGTCCCTCCGGGAGGTGGCCCCTCGGTGGACCCCGAACCTCTCCGGTGGCCCCAGACAATACCGATAAGCCCCAAACTTTCTCGTGTCCGTATGACAACTTCCCATATATAAACTTCACCTCCGGACCATTCCGGAACTCCTCATGACGTCCGGGATCTCATACGGGACTCCGAACAACATTCGGTAGTCCCATACTAGTCTTCCTAATAACCCTAGCGTCACCGAACCTTAAGTGTGTAGACCCTACGGGTTCGGGAGACATCTGCACATGACCGAGACCACTCTTGGTCAATAACCAACAGCGGATCTGGATACCCATGTTGGCTCCCACATGTTCCACGATGATTTCATCGGTTGAACCACGATGTCGAGGATTCGATCAAAAACCCGTATACAATTCCCTTTGTCAATCGGTATGCGTTATTTGCCCGAACTCGATCGTCGGTATCCCAATACCTTGTTCAGTCTCGTTACGCAAGTCACCTTACTCGTCTGTAATGCATGATCCCATGGCCAACACCTTGGTCACCTTGAGCTCATTATGATGATGAATTACCGAGTGGGCCAGAGATACCTCTCCGTCATACGGAGGACAAATCCTATCTCGATCCGTGTCAACCCAATGACACTTTCAAGATACCAGTAGTGCACCTTTATAGTCACCCAGCCACGCCAGACATTTGATACACCCAAAGCACTCCTACGGTATCCGGGAGTTACACGATCTCATGGTCGAAGGAAGAGATACTTGACATTGGAAAAGCTCTAGCAAACGAACTACACGATCTTTGTGCTATGCTTAGGATCGGGTCTTGTCCATCACATCATTCTCCTAATGATGTGATCCCGTTATCAACGACATCCAGTGCCCACCATGACTATCTATTGATCACAATGAGCTAGTCAACTAGAGGCTCACTAGGGACATATTGTGGTCTAAGTATTCACACGTGTATTACGATTTCCGGATAATACAGTTATAGCATGAATAAAAGACAATTATCATGAACAATGAAATATAATAATACTTTTATTATTGCCTCTAGGGCATATTTCCAACAGGGTGTGATAGGCTCTATGTTCAAATACAACGGGTGCAAAACAGTTGCACACGCGGAATACTCAGGTTAAACTTGACGAGCCTAGCATATAACAGATATGGCCTCGGAACACGGAGACCGAAAGGTTGAGCGTGAATCATATAGTAGATATGATCAACATATTGATGTTCACCGTTGAAACTACTCCATCTCACGTGACGATCGGACATGGTGTAGTTGATATGGATCACGTAATTAATCACTTAGAGGATTAGAGGGATGTCTATCTAAGTGGGAGTTCTTAAGTAATATGATTAATTGAACTTAAATTTATCATGAAACTTAGTACCTGATAGTATTTTGCTTGTCTATGTTTGTTGTAGATAGATGGCTCGTGCTGTTGTTCCGTTGAATTTTAATGCGTTCCTTGAGAAAGCAAAGTTGAAAGATGATGGTAGCAATTACACGGATCGGGTCCGTAACTCGAGGATTATCCTCATTGCTGCACGTAAGAATTACATCCCGGAAGCACCGCTGGGTGCCAGCCTCTTGTTGATGCAACCGACGACGTTAAGAATGTCTCGCAGAGCAAAGTGATGACTACTCGATAGTTCAATGTGCCATGCATTACGGCTTAGAACTGGTCTTCAACGACGTTTTGAACGCTATGGAGCATATGAGATGTTCTAGGAGTTGAAGTTAATATTTCAAGCAAATGCCCGGATTGAGAGATATGAAATCTCCAATAAGTTCTATAGCTGCAAGATGGAGGAGAATAGTTCTGTCAGTGAACACATACTCAAAATGTCTGGGTATAATAATCACTTGATTCAACTGGGAGTTAATCTTCCTGATGAAAGTGTCATTGACAGATTTCTTCAATCACTACCACCAAGCTACAAGAGCTTCGTGATGAACTATAATATGCAAGGGATGGACAAGACTATTCCCGAGCTCTTCGCAATGCTAAAAGCCACGGAGGTAGAAATCAAGAAGGAGCATCAAGTGTTGATGGTCAACAAGACCACGAGTTTCAAGAAAAAGGGCAAAGGAAAGAAGAAGGGGAACTTCAAGAAGAACAGCAAACAAGTTGCTGCTCAAGAGAAGAAACCCAAGTCTGGACCTAAGCACGAGATCGAAAGTGCTTCTCCGCAAGTAGATCGACATCGAAGCGGAACTGCCCCAAGTATTTGGCGGATAAGAAGGATGGCAAAGTGAACAAAGGTATATGTGATATACATGTTATTGATGTGTACCTTACTAATGCTCGCAGTAGTACCTGGGTATTTGATACTGGTTCTATTGCTAATATTTGCAACTCGAAAAAGGGACTACGGATTAAGCGAAGATTGGCTAAGGACGAGGTGATGATGCGCGTGGGAAATGGTTCCAAAGTCGATGTGATCGCGGTCGGCACGCTACCTCTACATCTACCATCGGGATTAGTTTTACACCTAAATAATTGTTATTTGGTGCCAGCGTTGAGCATGAACATTATATCTGGATCTTGTTTGATGCGAGACGGTTATTCATTTAAATCAGAGAATAATGGTTGTTCTATTTATATGAGTAATATCTTTTATGGTCATGCACCCTTGAAGAGTGGTCTATTTTTATTGAATCACGATAGTAGTGATACACATATTCATAGTGTTGAAACCAAAAGATGCAGAGTTGATAATGATAGTGCAACTTATTTGTGGCACTGCCGTTTAGGTCATATCGGTGTAAAGCGCATGAAGAAACTCCATACTGATGGGCTTTTGGAATCACTTGATTATGAATCACTTGGTACTTGCGAACCGTGCCTCATGGGCAAGATGACTAAAATGCCGTTCTCCGGAACTATGGAGCGAGCAACTGATTTATTGGAAATCATACATACTGATGTTTGTGGTCCAATGAATGTTGAGGCTCGCGACGGGTATCGTTATTTTCTCACCTTCACAGATGATTTAAGCAGATATGGGTATATCTACTTAATGAAACCACTTCACCAAAACACCTAATTGGGGCAGTTAACTGCCGGGAGAAAAACCTATTTAAGGGCAAACTAACTGCCGGGACATGTGTTACTGCCGCTAGAAGCATGTTAAGGCGGTACAACTGCCGGGAGAACTTTAACAGCAACAGCATATGCACGGCCGGTACACTTTACGGCACAAAATCTGCCGGGAGAATGAAACCTCGGCCCATAATCTGCCGGCCCATGCCGGAGACCGTCTTTGGCGCGAAACGGGAAAACGGCCCTAATAAGCGCGCGCCAGAGAGGAAAAAAAGCGCGCGACTTGAGAATATTTTGGCCCATTGAGAAATTTTAGCGCCGGCCCTCCCACGACCAAATCCACAACACGCCACCCCCAAATCCCCTGCCTCCAGTAGATCCCCCGCCGCCGCCCCGAAACCTAGCTAGTTCACAGACCACGCAGCAGGCTGCCTCAGGCCGACCACCACGACGCCAACAGTAGCTCCCGGCCCCACTGCCGGCGTAGCCCCTCACCACCGCAGCTCCTCTACCTCCGCACACCCCAATCCTCCCTCCACTGGACCGCAAGCTACCGCCGCCCCCAACTATCCACCGCCGGCGTCGCCCCCCAACCAGCAAACCACTGCCACCATCGCCTCCCATCACGCGCGGCAGATACTCAGCCCCTCCACCGCCCCAACAGCCACTGCATCCTGCTGCCGTCGTCACCCCACTCTAGAGCGGCACCTCCGAGCACCCCGTCGGCCACCATCGTCATCGCCAAGCCACACCACCGGTGGACACCATCCTCTGTGGAAGGGCTTCGTCGCAGCAACTACGTACTACGCTCGTGCACTTCCTCCCCGAGTAGGCTTCACCGAGCATCAAGTGACGGGTCCGCCTCCTCCACAAGTCCCCGAAGCAGCAGACCACGTGTTGGCCCTCCTCTCCAGTGAGCAGCTTTGCTACCGGTGAACATCCTTTCCACGACATCGCTGCCTCCTGTATTTCATTGGACAGGTGAGATTTGGTAGCAATTTGTGTGCTTTCTTTTGTTCTGAATGTGCAGCACTGAACTATTCTGTCAGTTAGAACAAAGCATCAATTTTTAATTGCTTTGGTGTAATAACAGCAAAAAAGCAGATTCATTTAATTTGGGATGAAAGAAATCTAGTTTTGGAGTTCATTTGTAGCCCTTCAGAACAGTGCTACTGTTATTGCTGAATGAACAAGTTATTACTGATGTTTTCGAGTTCATTTGTGTCCCTTCAGAACACAGCTACTGCAAGTGTAATGTGATTACTGAACTTTTTGCTTGTCTACGAACGCACACTGCTATTGTTATTAGCCCTTCAGATCAAAGAACAGGGACCATTGGTGATTAAAAAGTGCATAGCTTAATTAGATTCGTTGACACCTGACTAAGTTGTTTCATTGAGCTTTGGAGTTCATTTAATTTGAGATGAAACAAAGCTAGTTATTTAAGTCTTTGTTTGTTTAGTTGATGCCCCAAAGTAGTACCATATTTGTTTGTGCTTTGCGAAATAGGAGATGTGGACAGAACAGGTGCTATGCTTTTATGACATAGATGATGACATTCTTGCTGCTATTTTGGTTTTTGTATTTTCTGAAATTACATGTTTTGGTTAATTATATTCTGTTGTGTGATGGCATTTCTTCTTCGTATTGTATTTCTTGTTGCCTGTACTAGATATTGATGATATGCATTTTGTTACTAGATTTTTTTCATTAATAGAAGTAAACTTTCTTTCGCATGTTAGGCAATTTTAGTGAAACTGGTCAAGAATGGACAAGAGTTGGATGGATAAAGCTAGAAATACACAAGCATATATAGACGGGGTAGAGAAATTCATAGATTTTGCTTTTACTCATTCAGCAAGAGGGAACACTATACTATGTCCTTGTAGAATTTGCTTGAACTGTTGTTGGTTTGAAGCTAGTGTTGTCTATGAGCACTTGTTATGCGATGGGTTTATTAGTGGGTACAAAAGATGGATATATCATGGGGAAGCATCATCACCTCTTGCATCTGAGAGTGACCATGATGAGGTTCAACCTGATAATTTTCAAGAGGAGATTGACCTAGATGACTATGATTAGATGCTTGAAATGATTCAAGATATAGCACATCAAAATGGGGATTTTAGTGATAGTAGTGTGGAGGATCCAAGTCACCAGGATGCTGAGCCTGAGGGCGTCGACCCTCTTCAAGAGAAGAAAAAGAAGAAGGATGAAGATGCTTTCCGACAATTCACAGCTGATGATAGGGAGGAGCTTTATCCAGGGTGCACAACCTTCTCAAAGCTATGTTTCGTTGTTAGGTTACTCCATACAAAATCTCTTGGAGGTTGGAGTGATAAAAGTTTTGACATACTGCTAGAGTTGCTAAAAGAGGCCTTTCCAACAGCAAAGCTAGCCAAAAATTTTTATGAAGCTAAGAAGATGATAAAATGCCTTGAGCTTGGTTATATAAAAATTCATGCATGTGAGAATGATTGCATTTTGTTCTGGAAGGAACATGCAAATAAGGATATTTGTCCTACATGCAAAACTTCTCGGTGGAAATCTGAAAAGAATAGTCTTGATGGGAAACATGTACACAAGGTCCCAAGGAAGGTTCTTCGTTATTTTCCAATAAAGAAGAGGCTACAACGCCTTTTTGTGTCCCCAAAGAGTGCACCGGATTGCAGATGGCATGCTGAAGAACGTACAAGAGATGGACTAATAAGGCATCCAGCGGATGCACCTGTTTGGAAGGTCTTTGATGGCAAATATCCAGATTTTGCTAAAGATAGTCGCAACATGAGGCTGCTTGTAGTATCTGATGGTTTTAATCCATTTAGGACAATGAAGTTATCCTATAGTATATGGCCTGTTGTAGTAATTCCGTTGAATCTTCCTCGGTTGTGCATGAAGCAGCATAATTTCATCCTCTCTTTGCTAATTCCTGGTCCAAGGTCACCTGGGGGAGATATAGATGTCTTTCTTGAACCACTTATTGATGATTTGAACTCGCTTTTTGAGGAGGGTGTTAGAACCTATGATGCCTCCACCGGTAAACCCTTCAACCTGCATCTTTCTTTGTATTGTCAACTACATCGCACCTCCTGGCTTATGCACTCTATCCGGGATTGTAACCTCTGGTGAATTTGGTTTTCCATTGTGTGGCTCACATACTTGCTCTCTTCGGTTGATGGAAGGCAAGAAATTTTGCTATATGGGTCATCGAATGTTTCTTGATCCTAACCATGAATACAGATTTGATGAAGAATCCTTTGATGGTGTGGAATTAGGGACAGCACCTATACCACTTACTGGAGAGGAAGTTTTGGCCCTCACCGAAAATATGAAGACTGTTTTTGGAAAGGACCCTTCTGGGAAAACAACCACCAAGAAGCGCAAGGTTGGCGAACCACCAATGGTTCGGAAAAGAAAATCCATATGGTTTAGGTTGAGATACTGGAAAGACTTGCTGCAGCCTCATAATCTTGATGCAATGCACATTGAAAAGAATTTATGTGAAAATATAACTAACACACTTCTATGCATGGATCAAAAAGCAAAAGATAATTATAGCTCTCGTAGAGATCTAGAGCATCTCGGAATAAGAAAAGCTCTCCAACCTGTCCCAGTAGGTGAACAATTTGATTTGTCTGCTGCACCCTATGCAATGGACAATGAAAAGAAGAAACTGTTTTGCGAAATTTGTAAGGAAGCTAGGTTCCCTGATGGTTGTGCATCTGATATACGCCGGAATGTCCTTGTGAAGCAGAAAAAGATCGTTGGGCTGAAGAGCCATGACAATCACATTCTTTTGCAGCAATTGCTTCCGCTAGCTGTTCGGAACACATTGCCAAAGGAAGTTGGTGTTGCCTTGGTTCGTGTTAGCAGATTCTTCAAGCAAATATATTCTCCTGTCATTAGCATAAGTGACATGGAGAAGCTAGAGAGAGAAATAGCTGAGACCTTGAGCATTCTTGAGGCCATATTTCTGCCATCACTTTTTGATCTTATGGTTCACTTGATGGTTCATCTTCCAACCCAAGTGAGGCTAGGGGGCCCAGTAAAGTACAACAGCATGTACCCAGTACAAAGGTATAATATGAAGCTAAAGTGGTTTGTTCATACCAAGAGCCACCCCGAGGGGTCAATTGCAGAGGGCTATGTGTTTGATGAGAGCCTTACATTCTGCTCCCGTTATTTACATGGATGTGAGACTAGATTTAACAGAAAATGCAGAAATGACGCCCCTGAGACCAATGTATCTACTATGCCATTTTTTACCAACAAGGGTCGATTTTTGGCTGGAAAACATATAGTGACCTTAGATCACAAGTCATGGCTGCAAGCACATCGATATGTTTTGTTTAATTATGATAACATAGATTCATATTTGAGGTATTTTATTGCTAAGAATTTCTTTCATTTGAGCCTATGAACGATATTTGTCATATTGCTGAATTTGCATACTTAACTCCTGCAGCAAGTATGATGCCTATTTAACTTCGACTGTCCACGGGAATAACTTAGAGATTAGTCGCATTCGCCATGAGAAATTTCATGAGTGGTTTAAGCTCCATGTGGCACAACTAATTGCGAATGGTGAAGATATTTCTGAAGAGATTCAAACTTTAGCTAACGGGCCCTTCTTAGCTGCAAGGAAGTGTAATAGCTATACCATAGATGGGTACAATTTCCACACAAATTCGTATGATCAGGGTAGACCTACCCAAAGCAGCGGGGTTGCTCTTGTATCTTAGATTTTGTCTTCCACAAGTGAAGATAATGAAAATCTTATGGTCAGCAATAAAATATATTATGGTGTGATAACTGAAATCCTTGAGTTAAATTATAACAACAAAGGAAGTATTGTGCTTTTCAAATGTGATTGGGTTGACAACAGTGCACAAGACAAGTGGGTTCAAGTCGATGATCTTGGTGTCACACGTGTGAACTTCAAGCATTTACTCAAGTCTGATGAACCTTTGATTTTGGCATCTCAAGTAACCCTAGTGTACTATGTGCAAGATAAGCTTGATAAAGATTGGTATTCTGTTAGAAGCTTTCCTCATCCACGAGACCTGTATGATATGTTTGAAGTGGGAGATGAAGATTTTGACCACCATGATGAACCTACTATGTCAATTGCTGATCTGGATGTCAATGTAGATCTTAGTGTTGATCTTAGAAATATACCTCGTAGCAGTGGATGGATATAGATGGAACACTTGTTCCAGCAGTTCAGCAACCAAAGTGTGTGCCTTTTCCTTTCATTTTTCAGTTACATGCTTATATACTTGATATCCAATGTCTCAATTCTAATGTGCTATAAATTTTATTTTAGGAAAAAAATGGAAAAAGGAAGAGACGAAGACAATGCTGAAGCACGAGAGGAAGAGAGGCTAGCGAATCTTAAAGCAAGAAACAGTGAGGATTTTGCACGATTTGGGTCTTTCAGATTTGCAGATGCTAACGAAGTTTCTGGAGGCAAAGCCAGTCAGCGCCAAACTAAAAGAAAGAAGGTGATATAACATGTTTCTATTTGGTTATTGCATCTATTACTTCAGTTTTACATATGTTGTTTTGTTATGTGTAGAGCACCGTAGAAAAGCCTACTGTTGAAGTAACTCGAGTTCTTAGGTCCCAAATGACAAGAGATGTTGATGACATGCCAAGTGATAACATTGAAGAGCATGAAGGTACGTAGCTATTTTCCATGTTAGTTAAATGATAATATATAGCCTACTAATTATTTTCCATGTTTAGACCATGAGTTGGTTCAAGAAACGAAGGGGAAGAAGGGGAAAAAACGCACTAGAATGCACAATGTGTATGATAGATTGGGGACAGTCCCACCAATTCGTGTGGAGTACAATGGTGATGGACAACCAATTGGGGAAAATGCATCGGAGTTTTCAAACTTCATCTCCACACTTGTGAAAAGTAAAATTTCTCTCGGGCATAATGATTGGAGAAAGGTTGATGTTGAGCAGAAAAATCATTTGTGGAAAACCTTAAAGGTATAATCTATGATTTCTGTTATAACTTGCCCCTTTATCTCTAGATGACTTACAGTATAACTTTTCCCTTTATCTAATACATCACCCTTACACTCTCCATTTACACTTGCTTGAAAGCAGATGTACTATGTTGTGGATGACAAACTGAAGGATTGGGTAATGGGAAGCGCTGTGAAGACATGGAGGGATTTCAAATCTGAGTTGAAGACTTTGTATTTTGATGAGAAGAAGACCGATGAGGAACTTCAAGTTGTCCCAGATAATAGAGTTAGCCCAACTGATTGGAAAGAGCTTGTTGCTTTTTGGAAAACTGAAGCAGGGAAGGTACACGCAAGAAAATATATTTGTAGTTTCCTGCAGTTTTGCTCTAATTTACAATTCATTGAATCAATATTTGTAGCAACGTAGTGAGCAAGGAAGAAAAAATCGAATGGAGATGGAATTATTGCATACATCAGGCAGCAAAAGTCATGCTCGTGTTTCTCATGAAATGGTATATAATGATCTTATATAACTCTATTTTGTACCGTTTCTTGATTGTTATGAACTAATTATAAGAAAATGAATGTAGCATAAGAAGAATGGATATCCCCCTCAGAGACATGAACTGTTTATAGAAACACACACGTGCAAGAATACTGGTGCCCCATCAAGTGTGGCTGCAACAACTATGTTTGTAAGTATTTGAGTTGCAACAATTTTTAGGCTTTGTACTTGTTAGTTTTTTCTCTAGAACATTGGAGTTATAGTCTTTAGTAGACACTATGTTGCTGATGTGTTCATGAATCATATGTTCTGTCTTGTAGAAAAAGATAGAAGAGAAGTCAAATGAGCGTCCAGAACTTCTAGAAAAAAGCATCCAGCAAGGTGACCTCTTCTCGCATGTCACAGGAAAGGAGAGGAATGGGTATGTGAGGTGTATAGGTCTAGGACCAAGTGCTGCAGGTTTGGGCATGTCGGGTACTAGAAAGCTGAAATCCACGAAGCTTCAAATGGCCGAGGAAGAAGCAAAAGAAGCTCGGCAATCAAATGCAATTCTTGTCGAGCGTGTAGATAAAATGGAGCATAATTTCCAAACAGTAGTTACAACTCTGAAGGATGAACTTCAACAAATGAGGAGGCTGTTCCAATCAAGTGTGTAGCAAAATATTCAGTTCAATCCAGACTATGACTTGTCTCACTCTGGATATGGATATGGATATCGACATGAAGGTGGATATGAAGGTGGATATGGAGGTGGCCATGGAGGTGGATATCGACATGAAGATGGATATGGAGGTGGATATGGACATGAAGGGGGGTATGAACATGAAGGGGAGTATGAGCATGAAGAGACTGCAGAATCTGCCACCCGCAGCCATGAGGTGCGGCAAGAGAAAGAAGCAACCATTTTGCATAAGAAGGCTGAAGAAGCACTCTTGCAAAAGAAGTTAACAGCACCCACTCAGAAAAACTATGTACTTTCTAGTACCGCTCTACATGAGGTGCTGCAAGAGAAGGAATCAACCATTTTGCAAAAGAAGAAGGCAACAGGGCTCACACAACAAAGTAAGGATGTGGCACTTCATCGCCACAAGATGGCAACAAGCAAGGAAGTTGCAATCACACACAAAAATCAGCAGGTCAGATTGTACTTTGTTTATATTTTGTTGCTCTTTCTTGTTTAGGATGACAAAGACACTTTTGCTTATCTGAGTTCTTTTTCATGGTTACTCAGAAAGGAAAGGATGTGATCTTGTACAATGTTTATCGAGATCATAGTATCCCGATGGCAAAAGCAACCATTCTATCAATTGATCGTAGAAAGGTGGTAGGTGGTCGGAGCTTGGCTCAATATTGTGAGGTTGCCGTGAACTATGTAATAAAAGGATGCTATACTACCTCGTGGTGTTGGGAACATGACCACCATGGGGCAAGTTCAAGGGCGATGTATCACGTGGCCATACAAGCATGTGAGCTTTTGTTCTTATTTGCTTATGATTAAACTTACCAATGACTATGATGGTTGATTGCTGAAAAAGCTTTGCTTCTATGTATGCAGTTGGAAGTGGACAAGTCTATGGAATAAGCAGGAATGCGACCACAAGCAGGCTGAGGTGGTAACATACATGTTTCTCTTGGCTGCTATGTGTGTGATGTTAACTTGCTGCATGGTTAATTGCTTGATCTATGTGACTGGGCCGATGGAGACTTTTATTGGATGTTCTTCTTGCATGTCCTGTGTATGCATGTTAGTGGAAGTCTGAAGTCCAATTCTGAATCTTCTGTTGTTCTTGCATGTCCTGTGTATGCATGTTAGTGGAAGCCTAAAGTCCATTTAGTTTCACAAAGTTCTTGATTTGTTCTTAAATGCCAGTCCAATTCTGAATCTGCTGCTGAAAATTTACTATTTCTGAATTGCATGTTAAGTCACCAAGTTCCACTACTGTATCAGACTATTTTGCTGATTTCCTATTGAAATATTGATTCCTATTGTAGCATGTCAACTTGAATGTTAATTTAAATTCTGAAACAAGAGCTCCCTATTGAGTATCCTATCTGTTGCAGGTTTCCCAAAGGTCCACAAGTCGATGAAGGTTTGGAAGATTTTCAAACTCCTGAAGATTTGGAAGACCTACAACAGTTGGTGGAGTGATTATGTAATATGCTTGTTTAGTTTGTGAAACATGCTCCACTCCTTTTGCTGGTTGTTAAGCCACTGTGCTCATTTGGTTGTGTGGTACACCCAGAAACATGTACTTCCCCATTTGTCGCACTATTTCATTTGTTGGTTGTGTGGCACATTTTAAAACATATATGCACTGTACCTTTTGTGGCACAACCTCCATATATATATATATATATATATATATATATATATATATATATATATATATATATATATATATATATATATATATATATATATATATATATATATATATATATGGACGCTTAGACCAATTATATGCACTGTACCTTTTGTGGCACAACCTCCCGGCAGATTAGGACGCCTAGACCAATTAGCTGGTGAAATTTGCATACTGGCAAAAAAACTGCCGGGTCAACACTCTTCTGCCGGCAGTTTGACTGCCAGTAATTGATGTTCCACGTGTCTTGCCTAATCTGCCGGGAGAAAAGAAACTGCCGGCAAATAAATGCACTAGGGCAGTTGGATTGCCGGGAATATTTTATCTGCCGGGACAAGTAATCCCCGGCAGCCGTTCTCGTGGCAGTTCTATCTGCCGGGAGAAATACTGTCCCGGCAGATGGTGTGTCGCTTAAATTGCCGTTGCATCAGTGTTGTGGTGTAGTGAACAAAAGTCTGAAACATTTGAAAAGTTCAAAGAATTTCAGAGTGAAGTGGAAAATCATCGTAACAAGAAAATAAAATTTCTACGATCTGATCGTGGAGGAGAATATTTGAGTTACGAGTTTGGTTTACATTTGAAACAATGCGGAATAGTTTAGACGACTCCATACCGGAACACCACAACGAAATGGTGTGTCCGAACGTCGTAATCGTACTTTACTAGATATGGTGCGATCTATGATGTCTCTTACTAATTTACCGCTATCGTTTTGGGGTTATGCTTTAGAGATGGCCGCATTCACGTTAAATAGGGAACCATCAAAATCCGTTGAGACGACACCTCATGAACTGTGGTTTGGCAAGAAACCAAAGTTGTCGTTTCTTAAAGTTTGGGGCTGCGATGCTTATGTGAAGAAACTTCAACCAGATAAGCTCGAACCCAAATCGGAGAAATGTGTCTTCATAGGATACCCAAAAGAAACTGTTGGGTACACCTTCTATCACAGATCTGAGGGCAAGATTTTCGTTGCTAATTCGGATCCTTTCTAGAGAAGGAGTTTCTCTCGAAAGAAGTGAGTGGGATGAAAGTAGAACTTGATGAGGTAATCTATACCTGCTCCCTTATTGAAAGTAGTTCATCACAAGAACCGGTTCTGTGACAACTACACCAATTAGTGAGGAAGCTAATGATATTGATCATGAAACTTCAGATCAAGTTTCTCTTGAACCTCGTGGGTCTATCGAGTAAGATCCGCACGAGAGTGGTACGGTAATCCTATTCGGAAGTCATGTTACTTGACCATGATGAACCTCACGAACTATGAGGAAGCGATGATGAGCCCAGATTCATAAAATGGCTAGTGGCCATGAAATCTAAGATGGGATCCATGTATGAGAACAAAGTATGGACTTTGGTTGACTTGCCCGATGATCGGCAAGCCATTGAGAATAAATGGATCTTTAAGAAGAAGACCGACATCGATGGTAATGTAATCGTCTATAAAGCTCGACTTGTTGCGAAAGGTTTTCGACAAGTTCAAGGGGTTGACTACGATGAGACTTTCTCACCCGTAGCGATACTTAAGTCTGTCCGAATCATGTTGCAATTGCTGCATTTTATGATTATGAAATTTGGCAAATGGATGTCAAAACTGCATTCTTGAATGGATTTCTGGAAGAAGAATTATATATGATGCAACCAGAAGGTTTTGTTGATCCAAAAGGTGCTAACAAAGTGTGCAAGCTCCAGCGATCCATTTATGGACTGGTGCAAGCATCTCGGAGTTGGAATAAACGCTTCGATAGTGTGATCAAAGCACATGGTTTTATACAGACTTTTGGAGAAGCCTGTATTTACAAGAAAGTGAGTGGGAGCTCTATAGCATTTCTGATACTATATGTAGATGACATATTATTAATTGGAAATGATATAGAATTTCTGGATAGCATAAAAGGATACTTGAATAAAAGTTTTTCAATGAAAGACCTCGGTGAAGCTGCTTATATATTGGGCATTAAGATTTATAGAGATAGATCAAGACGCTTAATAGGACTTTCACAAAGCACATACCTTGATAAAATTTTGAAAAAGTTCAAAATGGATCAGGCAAAGAAAGGGTTCTTGCCCGTGCTACAAGGTGTGAAGGTGAGTCAGACTCAATGCCCGACCACGAGAGAAGATAGAGAAAATGAAAGATGTTCCTATGCTTCAGCCATAGGCTCTACCATGTATGCTATGTTGTGTACCAGACCGACGTATGCTTAGCAATAAGCTTGGCAGGAAGGTACCAAAGTAATCCAGAGTGGATCATCGGACAGCGTTCAAGAACATCCTGAAATACCTGAAAAGGACTAAGGATATGTTTCTCGTATATGGAGGTGACAAAGAGATAGTCGTAAATGGTTACGTCGATGCAAGCTTTGACACTGATCCGGACGATTCTAAATCGCAAACCGGATACGTATTTTTATTAAACGGTGGAGCTGTAAGTTGGTGCAGTTCTAAACAAAGTGTCGTGGCGGGATCTACATGTGAAGCGGAGTACATAGCTGCTTTGGAAGCAGCAAATGAAGGAGTCTGGATGAAGGAGTTCATTTCCGATCTAGGTGTCATACCTAGTGCATTGGGACGAATGAAGATCTTCTGTGACAATACTGGAGCAATTGCCTTGGCAAAGGAATCCAGATTTCACAAGAGGACCAAGCACATCAAGAGAGGCTTCAATTCCATCCGGGACCAAGTCCAAGTGGGAGACATAGAGATTTGCAAGATACATACGGATCTGAATGTTGCAGACCCGTTGAATAAGCCTCTCTCACGAGCAAAACATGATCAGCACCAAGACTCCATGGGTGTTAGAATCATTACTGTGTAATCTAGATTATTGACTCTAGTGCAAGTGGGAGACTGAAGGAAATATGCCCTAGAGGCAATAATAAAGTTATTATTTATTTCCTTATATCATGATAAATGTTTATTATTCATGCTAGACTTGTATTAACCAGAAACATGATACATGTGTGAATGCATAGACCAACATAACGTCACTAGTATGCCTCTACTTGACTAGCTCATTAATCAAAGATGGTTATGTTTCCTAACCATAGACATGTGTTGTCATTTGATTAATGGGATCACATCATTAGGAGAATGATGTGATTGACATGACCTATTCTGTTAGCCTAGCACTTGATCGTTTAGTATATTGCTATTGCTTTCTTCATGACTTATACATGTTCCTGTAACTATGAGATTATGCAACTCCCATTTACCGGAGGAACACTTTGGTGCTACCAAACGTCACAACGTAATCGGGTGATTATAAAGGAGTACTACAGTGTCTCCAAAGGTACATGTTGGGTTGGCGTATTTCGAGATTAGGTTTTGTCACTCCGATTGTCGGAGAGGTATCTCTAGGCCCTCTCGGTAATGCACATCACTATAAGCCTTGCAAGCAATGTAGCCAATGAGTTAGTTATGGGATGATGCATTACGTAACGACTAAAGAGACTTGCCGGTAATGAGATTGAACTAGGTATTGGATACCGACGATCGAATCTCGGGCAAGTAACATACCGATGACAAAGGGAACAACGTATGTTGTTATGCGGTTTGACCGATAAAGATCTTCGTAGAATGTGTAGGAGCCAATATGGGCATCCAGGTTCCGCTATTGGTTATTGACCGAGAATAGTTCTAGGTCATGTCTACATAGTTCTCGAACCCGTAGGGTCCGCACGCTTAACGTTATGATGACAGTTTTATTATGAGTTTATAAGTTTTGATGTACCAAAGTTTGTTTGGAGTCCCGGATGTGATCACGGACATGACGAGGAGTCTCGAAATGGTCGAGACATAAAGATTGATATATTGGACGACTATATTCGGACACCGGAAGTGTTCCGGGTGAATTCGAAGAAAACCGGAGTGCCAGAGGGGTTACCGGAACCCCCCGGGGGAAGTATTGGGCCTTAGTGGGCGTGAGGGGAGAGAGAGGGCAGCAGCCTAGGAGGTGGCGCCCCCCCCCCCATGAGGAGTTCGAATTGGACTAGGGGAGGGGGCGCGGCCCCCCCTTTCCCTCTCCCTCTCCCTCTCTTTCCTTCCCCCTTCCTCCTTCCTAGTGGGACTAGGAAAGGGGAGTCCTACTCCCACTAGGAGGAGGACTCCCCCCTCCTTGGCGCGCCCCCTAGGGCCGGCCGGCCTCCCCCTTGCTCCTTTATATACGGGGGTAGGGGGCACCCTAGAACACACAAGTTGATCTACGTGATCGTTCCTTAGCCGTGTGCGGTGCCCCCCTCCACCATATTCCACCTCGGTCATGTCGTCGCGGAGTTTAGGCGAAGCCCTGCGCCGGTAGAACATCATCATCGTCACCACGCCGTCGTGTTGACGGAACTCATCCCCGACACTTTGCTGGATCGGAGTCCGGGGAGCGTCATCGAGCTGAACGTGTGCTGAACTCGGAGGTGCCATACGGTCGGTACTTGGATCGGTCGGATTGTGAAGACGTACGACTACATCAACCGCGTTGTCATAACGCTTCCACTTACGGTCTACGAGGGTACGTGGAAAATACTCTCCCCTCTCATTGCTATGCCATCACCATGATCTTGCGTGTGCATAGGAAAATTTTGAAATTACTACGTTCCCAACAGGTTCGCCGTCTGTAAGGTCAAGCGGTCAAAAGCTGAGGGTCTGGTCATGATCCTATCCCGAACTGAGCCACGACGTAAGCCTGGGGCCACCGCTAACGCGATCTGCATGCAGGGAAGGCACCAATCCTGCTCCTCCGTGGCCCTCTCACCGGCGGACCTGGGCTCAGCACCGGCGGCGAGGGTACCCAGGCGATTCACAGCCGACGCACCGCGCGCATCACGAACGCCAAATTGCCAGCCCGGTCTGGAGAGAGCGATGCTGCCGCCACCTATGTCCATGTCGTCGCCGCGCTCAGGCACACCACTCTGCCCACTATCCGAGGGCACCCCCAAGAGCAATGGCTCATCCACACCTCTGTAATCACGGACCTCATCAAGGTGTATGAGCACCTTATACTGCAATAGCGGTGGCTCCATCAATGGTGACTGTTATCCCGGCTCAAGAATCGCCAGCCAACGTAGAGACGGGATGTCCGCAGGCTGCGCAGTCCAAGCCGAAAGCTTGAAAGCCGAGAGGTCAGCCCTTGAACTGGACTCCGGCTCCAGCATGTCCACCAAGCACGACAAACCTAGCAGACTCTCCACGATGCTCCGCTCCCAGGAGTGGGGTGGGACTCCCTTGAGCACCAGCTTGAACCTAAACTGGAACGTTGTGTGCATTGCTTGGGACTAGAGGTTCCATGTCCTGAAGAACAGCCGAACTCCTCCGTGCTCGAACGGAGGCATGTCGCTCACTCTGTTCCTGTGATCTCGGCGCGCTAAGACGATGAGGTAGTCCTCCAGCCTATAGCGATGGATGGAGACAAACTCCGACGCGATCCCAGCCTCGGCGGAGAGCGCTTCAAGGTTGAAATCCGGCGGCAGGTCCCGGAGAGTCGCGTACACCACCAAAGCCTGCTGAAGATGCCTCTCCAGACCCACCATGGCATGGCTGCGCCGCACCACACACAGGTCAGCCGGGGTCCATGGCCGTGTCGAGCGGCAGGGCCAATCTCGGAGCCGGTGGCAAAGGGCGCGGGGTAACAAGGCGGGGCCACGGGTTAGCAGGCGCAGGCGCCACCGCAGGGGGGGGGGCGGCGGCGGCACCAGGGCGCTTGACTCGCGACGCTCACCACCCGCCAGCCTGCGGGCCACCATGGTGATGGCAAGCCGCCGGAGCTCCACCTCCGAGGACGGGCTGCGAGGCCTCTTGCAGCCCCTGGAACCATGGCCCTCTAGGCCGCATCTGATGCAGCCGATGTCGTTTGTGCAGTCACGCTGGAAGTGATCCTCTCTGAGGCACCTGAAGCAGAGTCCCTCCATGTCCGGGGAAACCTCACGCCACGCCGAGAGAGAGTCGGGTGGGAAGACAGGCGCGCTCTCGAATCCCGTGGCTCGCGGTCATGGCGGCGCCTCCAGAGCGTCTTCTTGGAGGGGGGAGCTAGAGCCCAAGCCTGGCCAAGGCGGCGGTAGCCCTCGGCTTGCCTGGCCACACCAACGAGGTCACACCCCGGCCGGATGAGATCCCCAACCCGTAGACCACAGGCCGGTCACCAGCACGGCGGGAGCGGCCGGCCACGGAGTTCGGACTCGAGGCCATGGAACCAGCGCGAGGGAGAGCAAGCGGAGAGGGGGGTGGACGACGTCGCCAGAGCGGCCGACGGCGGGAGAGGGAGGACGCCGGCGCCGGAGTGGCGCACGGCGGACGGGGCTCCTGGGTCGCAACTGCTAGCGCGGGAGACAAACCGGACTTCTCCACCTAGCTTTCATATGAAGGACTTGCTTTCAAATGGACATATGCTGATGCTGCAATGTAGTACGAGCTAATTAAACTATCAGACTGTTCCAATTGCTAAGTAGTTCCAATGAAGTACGAGCTAATTAAACTGTCAGACTGTGCTTCCCTCCTTAGGACATTAGGTAGCTCCTTGGCCCTGCAACAACTCAGTTTAGGCCATACAAAATTCAGCAGTATAAAAGAAAACACAATATTTCAACATTCATGCACCAAACATGGACCAAACTTCCGCTGCATCAACAACCTTGAATTTCAGTACCATGAAATTCTAGAAATTCTAGTCTATGTCTCTGAGTACAGCAGAAAATGTAAAGCGGGGACAAATGTGCAACTCTATTGAAGAAATAGTGGTCAGGCATATAAATGAAACACAGATAAGTCCGTCAGTAAGCAAAAAGTAAAGGTTTGCAAAAAGTAAAGCAAAAAGCATCGACGATAACTTATTAGTAAGCAAAAAGCACCGCACAGAAAAGGTTGGAAGAGGTAACTAAAAAGAGAAGTTCAGCCCTCGCTTAGCAGTCAAGAATATGTAGGCAAAATCTCTAGAAATGGTTTCAACCAGTGCCCTGTTCCAGAAAAGAGTGGTATTTTTCAGGGAGTAACTCCTTATATTCCTGGCCTTTCCCCCCTGAAGCAAGTGCAGTCAACAAACTAGCTGTGGAAGCTTCAAGGGTGAAGCTCCTCTCATCAATTTTAGACAGATAAGTCCCAGCTCTTGGCATCTCCCCTTTCTGAAGTAACCTTCTAACTATAGCATTTAGCATGCGGGAGTTGGCTGCACACCCATTCTTCTCCATAGAAACGAATAGATCATCAGACTCTTGTAGAGATCCTTCTTCTATAAGTTTGTGTATCATTAATCTATAGGTAACAACATCAGGCACTAATCCTTTGGCCCAGATACTATCAAACAAATCTTTGGCTTCTTCCCTCCTGCCATCTTTAAGCAACGCACCAATCATAATATTAAAAGTGATAATGAAGGCTTAACCTTCCGACCAACATTTCCACGAAAAAACCAATTGCATCATCTATCCTTCCATTCTTAGAGTAACCATCAATCAGTATGCTATAGGTGAAAACATCTGGTTCCATGCCAATTGAGACCATATTATCAAGTAACTTCCTCCCCTCATCGATCTTACTAACGAACAAGTATCCACCTAACAGTGTGTTATAAGTACACACGTCAGGTTTCACACCCATGTGTACCATCAGGTCGAAGAGATCCTGGGCTTCCATAACCCTTCCATTTTTGCAAAGGCGGTCCATAATTGCCGTGAAGAACACTGTGTCGGGACAGATGCCGCGATCCAACATCTCAGAAAATAGTTCATGAACCTTCTCCCATTTGCTACACGTACAAAAACCACTAATAAGTTGGCTGAAAACTATGATATTAGGAGCTAATCCTTCCGTTATCATTTGATTGAACTGGGACATAGCATCATCCATTCGGCCAATCCTGGAAAGTAAGTCTATTACCGTTCCGTAGCTCACTGCATTAGGGTTCAATCCTTGCTGCCGCATTTTTGTAAATATATGCATTACTTCATCAACCATTTTTTCTTTAGCATAAGCAGATATGAGTATGTTGTAGCCATAATGATCTGGTGAAATACCATTATCATCCATCAACTCAATGAGACAATTCATATCATGAAAAGATCTTTCCATAGCATACCCATGAAGCATAATGTTGTAGGTAGTAACAGTCGGTTTTTGGCCCAAACTGATCATGGAATCAAAAATCTTCCTAGCTTCTGCGCATCTTCCATTCTTGCAAAGATAATCCATCTGTATATTGTAAGTTACAATATTTGGTTGAACACCATTTCTAGACATCTCCTTGAAAACCCGATCCACCTCCTCGCACTGTCCTAATGAATAATATCCATGTATTAGACTAGTATATGTAGCAACATTTGGCAGAATTCCTCTATCAAGCATCTGTTGAAGAACCTCCTCAGCTTTGTCCATCGCTTGAAGCTTGCACATGCCAGAGATGATTGAACTACAGGTCACAACATTCGGCGATACCCCCTGACGCAGCATTTCACAAAATAAGCTGTAAGCCTTGTTCACCTCACCCTCTTTCAACAAGCCATCAATTACGGTGTTATACGACACCACATCAGGTCGGCAGCAACCTCCAACCTCAACCATAATTTGAATCAGATCAAGAGCCTCTTGGCTTCTCTTCTCGTTGCAGAGACCCTTGAAAAGAATGTTATACGAGAAAATGTTTGGCATGCAGTTAAACTCGGGCATTATCCGGAGTACGATGTCCATTGCATAACTGGTCTTCTTCTCTGCACAGATGGCCTTGAGTAGGTGGCTGAAATTGATGATAGCTTCTGCTGTAAATCCCAACTTGATGACGTGTCCCATGGCAGCGTGTCCAAGGTCCAGGCGGCCAGCACGGCAGCAGCAGTCAACTAGAATGCCATAGGTGACATTGTGGGGAGGCACCTTGGTTCTTGCGACGCGGTTGAAGAGGGAGACGCCGAGCGCGGGGCAATCACGGCCAACAACAGTGAGGAGGCAGTTAATGGCGCGGACGGAGGAAGGCCCAGCAACCTGGATCAATTCGTCGAACAGGTTGAGTGCGTCCTCGGTGCCAATGTCTCCGGCGTGGTACCGAGCCTTGATGTTCCGCTCCAAGATGCGTCTGTCGACGGGGACAAAGCGGCGGCTCATAGTTCCAGCTGGCCTGAAGAATCCCTCGCCGCCGCCGTTCACCACCTACAGAACCTGGGGTTAAAAGGAAGGAAAAGCAGAGGAAGAAGGACGAGCTGTAGGAGGTAAAAATGCTCCATGGTCGTCAGGATGCTCACCGTCGAGCTGCAGCTGCCGACTGCCGTAGGAGGTAATGCGATGTACTGCAGGAGATCTCCGCCACAGCGTGTCAGCGTTGAGGGGGGCGAGGACGAGATCTCCGCCGCTGCAACGGCCCTGAGGAGAGGGCCTCCACCGCCGCAGGTCCAGACGCTCACTGGCCTTTGGTTTCCCCTATCCTAACGCGGAGGAGAGGGCCTCAACGCCCGCCGCCACTCCCGTATTTCCGCCGCCGCCGCCCGAGACGATCAGATTCAAGAAGCTGAAGACACCAGATCTGTATCGTCAACTAACTGAAAAAAGAAAAAAGAAAAAAACTTCACACCATATGTACTTGAAGGACTGGTCTTTGTTTTATTTTTGGGTAGGAATTGGGAGCACCCACTTACAACTTAATTTTGCCAAAAAAATTTCAAATACGCACGAGTGTGTACATATTACACGAACCCAACTCCATCCGTGTACGTTGCCTAGTCTAACTCCTCGCCGTAGACCGTAGCCCACGATGATAACGCTCCCAGGAAGGAGGCAACATCTCATTTGATGAGCCCGGCCTGCTTCCACGTCTGGCCTTCTCCTTCTATCCTATCGATTACATGGTTTATCAATGGCACTACACCATCAAATACAATCGCATTTCGGTGCTTCCATATTTCGGTGCAGGCCTTGCTTTGGCTCCCCTCCTGAAGCTTCTCTCCCCTTGATGGTATCCATCCTTGCTTCCCGAGAGCGTGGCAGACAACCGTCCATACCTCGCGCGTGAACACACAATCTAGCAGGAGATGGTTTATCGTCTCCTCTTCCCGGTCGCAGAATGGGCACGCCTCTTGATGACCTAGCCCCCTCCGAGCTAGGTGGTCCGAAGTCCAGCACCTGTTCTGAAGAGCAAGCGAGGCGAAGAATCTATATTATAGGGGCGACCTGGACTTCCACGTGAACGTCCATGTTGGAGCCACCTCCCAGCTCCAGAACTTTGCCGCGTAATTTGATCTGGTCGAGAAACATCCTTCCGTCTCCCATGCCCAAGCAATGGAGTCCTCCTGATCATCGTGTAGCACTTCCCTCGCAACTGCATTCCAGAGGGCAAAGTACTCCAGTAGCAAGGTCGGCCTGAGATCCGGCCCAATATCTCTTGCCCAGTCGTTGTCTGAGATTCCTTGTTGCACAAGTGCGCGCGCCACGTACTGTTTATCTGACTCGCCGGTGGAGGCTTGGTGCAAGCTCTTGTATCCGCTGTCCCTGCAACCATCTATCCTCACAAAATAACGTATTCCTTCCATTCCCAACTTTTGACAGGGCCGCAACCCTGCACAGCTGCAGCGATTCCTTTGGCACCATAATGTTGAACTCCGCCCATGGCTTGGAGGGGTCAGATCTTTGTAGCCACGGTCATCTTGATTGCATCACGATATTTAGCCATCCACGGTTCAGGATGCCGAGACCTCCAACCCACATAGGCGTACAGACTGTCTCCCAAGCCACGGAGCATTCCCCACCATTTGCCTCCGCCCTAGCACACCAAAGGAAGCCCCTGCAGATCTTGTTCATCGCCGAGATCGTCTTTTGTGGAATGTCTAGTGCAAGCATGGCGTGAAGTGGGATTGCACACAACACCGATTTGACCTAAAGGAGTCACCCACTATTGGGCATGTTGGCGCCTTCCATCGAGGCAAAGCGGCAGCGAAGTTGATCTATCATCCCGAAAGTAGAGCAGCCGATTGTTTGCGAATGGTGAGTGACAAGTCGAGATATTTGCAAGGAAAGGTGCCGCCGAGTAGCCGATTTTCGCCACCACTCTTTCCCAATTATCCGGGGCAACAAATTGGGTAGCACGCTTTTGTTGAGATTTACATGCAGCCCGGCTCGCCAATGATCCGCAAAAGCGATGAGCACGGTTGTAGGTCTTGGTCATATGGTTTGATTAAAATCATGACGTCGTCGATGAACATTGAGAGGCGGTGCTTCATTCTCCTCCTTGCTAGCAGGGCCATGATTCCACGTGAGGTAGCAAGCTCAAGTATTCGTTAGAAGCGGCTCCATGATTAAGATGAATAGCATCAGTTATAGTGGGGCTCCTTGCCACGTGACCACGACGCTGAGCGAAGCCGCGATCGGGTTGAAGGCCTTGCCCAATCTGGTAAGCATGTAGTCGATGATCTCGTCATCAGCGAGGGGGGATCCAGCGAAGGCCATGGCGTCGGCAAGAGCCTTCACCTTGTGCATGTACTCGCTGGCAGTCATGTCGTTCTTCTTCAGCAACCGAATCTGTCGCTGGATGTGCCAAACCCCGGCACGGTTTTGCGCGCTGAACATGGCGTGGATGGAGGTCCACGCGGCAGCAGCGGACTTGCAGCTGATTAGTTGAGACGCAATGTCCTCCGTCATGGAGGAGAGGAGCATCCCGAGGACCTTCTGGTCCTGCGTCCACCATGTTGCATACGCAGGGTTTGCCACGGTGGTGGCGGTATCACCCGCCCCCTGGGAGATGGTTGTGGGCGGAGCAGCGACAGAGCCGTCGAGGTAGCCATGGAGAGAGGCACCGGAGAGATGCGTCACGGTGAGGGTGCGCCATAGCGGGAAGTTGCCACGATCCGCACGTCGCCAAGGGAAGGCGCGATGGGCGGATCGGCGCCGCTTGCGGAGGCGCCACAACCGAACCAATAATGGCCATTGCATCACGGCGAAGAGGATCCGAAGCCATCGAGGCCGAGCGGTGACGCGGACCAAGCGGCGACGCGAACAGCTGAACGTCTTGACGATGCGAATGAGCGAGCGCGACGCCCGATCGGTTTTAGCGAAGCGGCGGCTTCGACGCGAAGCGACGGCGCGATTGGAAAAAGAGGCTCATACCAAGTTTGATTTAGGGTTGCGTGGGGCATAGCCTCCACATATCTCATATATATAAGACCAACAATACAGAGTTATATTACAATACGGCGGTATAAACCGCTTCCAACACAGCGCACCACCACTAGACGTCGCCGACAATGAAGCGCACCTTCGTCGCCATCACCGTATGGACCGCTAGCTGGGGAGGGGAGTCATATCGATGCCGCTGACGCCGATCTCGATCCCCGCTCCAGCCTCTGTCCGGCCAGCGATGGTATGTACAATCTCTCATAGGAGGTCTCACAGCCTGGATCCGTCGTCAGCGAGGCCGCCGGGTCTAGTGGTTCCACTGGTAGAGGCACCGGCGGTGGTACAGGTGACCCCGCTACTGTTAACGCCTCTAAGGTTTTCGAGACGGACCCGGTCACGGCGGAGTTCATGAGACTGCTGGTAATTTTAGTTTTTGATCAATTCGACTGCACGTTTAGTCATATTTGTAAAAGATCCTTATTCCTTTGCAGAGAGAACATCACATGATTGCGGCCGAAAGCGACTCACCGTCTGAGGCGTTGGCGAGACCCAAGTGGGACACCCCATTCAACCGGGCGTTGAACATACCGAAACAATTCTCGGTGGACACTCGGCCGTTGTATGGATGCGTGCACGGTGTTAGAGACAGCGCCACGTGGAAGAAGTACTACGGTGAGACCACGGAGGAGAGGAAGGAAAGATGGAGGTTAACTGAAGAAAGCATCGACAAGAAGGTTGAGATTGCGGTTGAGAAGAATTAAGCTAAGACAGTCGCAACAGCAGTAGCTGCCGTAAAACGGGAGCTGATAGTCTTGGTTCCGGCTATCGTCGGTTGGAGCAGGCGAAATCCAGAAAAAGATGCAGCACTTTCCCTTGCGAATTCTTGAGGAGCAGCTCGACTAGCATTGCACCAAAGACCGCACCAACACCTGCTCCTGCACCAGCTCACGCACCTGCTTCGCTTTGGTTGAGGTCGACGCCTCACAAAGACATGTGAAGGATCGAAAGTATGTCTAGAGGGGGGGTGATTAGACTACTTGACAATATAAAAATTCAGCCTTTTGATAAAGACAAGTTTTTGGCAAGTTCACAATGATGATCAAGTCAAGTATCACCCTACACATGCAATTCTAGAGTATAGGCAGCGGAAAGTAAATTGCACATGTAGTAAAGAGAGGTGGAGAGGATCAAACGCAATTTGGAGACACGGAGATTTTTCTCGTGGTTCCGATAGGTGGTGCTATCGTCAATCCACGTTGATGGAGACTTCAACCCACGGAGGGTAACGGCTGCGAGAGTCCACGGAGGGCTCCACCCACGAAGGGTCCACGAAGAAGCAACCTTGTCTATGCCATCATGGCCTACGCCCACGGAGGGCTAGCCTTACTCGGGGTAGATCTTCACGAAGTAGGCGATCTCCTTGCCCTTACAAACTTCTTGGTTCAACTCCACATCTCGACGGAGGCTCCCAAGCGACACCTAACCAATCTAGGAGGCACCACCTCCAAAAGGTAATAGATGGTGTTGATGATGATGAACTCCTTGCTCTTGTGCTTCAAATGATAATCTCCCCAACACTCAACTCTCCTCACTGATTTGGCTGTGGTGGAAGAAAGGATTGAGTGGAAAGCAACTTGGGAAGGCTAGAGATCAAGCTTCATATGGTGGGAGTGGAGCTACTTGATCTCAACACAAGGGTAGGTAGTTTTCTTCTCAGAAATGTAAGGTAGGAGTGGTAGTTCTTTCTGATGGCTCTCTCCACGAATGAAGAGGGGGTGGAAGGGTATTTATAGCCTCCACACAAAATCCAACCGTTACACACATTTGACCAATCTTGGTCAGACCGAAGTTGACAACTCGGTGAGACCGAAAGTTCAAATCATGTGAACGTTGGGATTTTCGGTGGGACCGAAAATACAATCTCGGTTAGTCCGATTCATGTAAAGACTAGGGCTTGCCAATCTCGGTGGGACCGACTTCATCATCTCGGTGACACCGATTTGATGACAGAAGGTTACAGAAGCTTGGCAACTCAAGTTTCGGTGAGACCGAGTTTAGAATCGGAAAATCCGAGATTTCTAGGGTTTGGCTATATGGCTGAGGTGGTTCATCTCGGTGTGACTGAGTTTAGGAAATCGGTGGGACCGAGATTACTTATGAGTGTATTATGGAAGTGAAAGTTGCTGATAGTTTAGGAGATGTATCACTAAGCACTTTGAGCAACCAGATCATTATCATAACCTCATCCCCTTTTAATAGTATTGGCTTTCCTATAGACTCAATGTGATCTTGGATCACTAAACCAAAATGGAGTCTTGAGCTTTTGCCAATGCTTGCCTTAGCATTTTGAGGGGTCCACTTCTTCAGTCCTTGCCATACCCATATCACTGAACTTTCTGAAATGATTCTCAAGAAACTATTAGTTCAATGATATATATGTTGTTACTAATTACCAAAACCACCCGGGGATTAGCTGCACTTTCAATCTCCCCCTTTTTGGTAATTGATGACAACATATAGATCAAAGCTTCGACAAAGGATATAATCAATGAATAATATCGTCGCTTTGAGAAGTATGTGATAAGCAAGAGCTCCCCCTAAATTTGTGCATTATTTAAGATTTGCGTTTGAATGCAAATGCACAATCGATTAGGATCATGGGTCACTCTTCCATGTCACATACATCTTGGTGGAGCGCACAAAATGATAAGAATGAATAGCATGCACCCAATCACCAAGACATGAGTAAATGGTCATACAAGATAGGAATAGCATATGATAAGCATTAAGCACACATTAAAGCATAGTACGACCAAGCACTCATTAATGAGCATCAAACGTAGTATCAAACACACAGAATGTCTCGAAAACCAAAAGTATCTCAAAAAGACCGCAAATGAACGAAAGAGCAAAAGCGCAAAAACAACAAAGACTCTCTCTCGAAGTCCTATGATCTATACAATTTCTCCCCTTTGGCAACAAGTTACCAAAAGTTCAAAAGGCATAGAGCTAAACGTCACTAGGGACTCTGTGGCGGCTCTATCGAGTTGATGGAGTTGAGATGGCAGCATCGGCGAAGACTTCACCGATGTCTGTGGAGCTGGAGGAGTGGTCACCGGAGCTGGAGCTGGAGCAACCGATGGAGCTGTGGGAGGTGCCGAGGCTGTAGTCCCGTGTCGATCCATCGAATAGCAGCTGATCGGGTCCTGTGGGAACCGGAGCGATCTGTTCATAAGCATCCCGGACTAGGTCATCCTGCATCTCACGATAAGCTCTTCCTTCTCCCTCTTTGCTTCCTCAATATCTGCCTCAAGCTTGTTGACATTACTTGCACTTCATCGACTTCACATCCGAGCATGGATCTTATCTTCAACAATCCTCTCAAGGCTCTCCCGAGACTGTATAATGCTTGGCAGCGCTGTTCAATCCTTTGGGTAGCTTCAAGTAGCTGTTCTCCAACACTCTTTGGTTTAGCTGCTTTCTGCTTCTTCCTTCTCAGCTTTAGCTTTCTTGGCAGCTTCAATCTTTGCTTGACCTTCAACAGATGTTGGGTCCTCCTCATCCATCACAACATCATTGTCCTCATGCTCAGGCTGCAGTGGCAAGTGCTCTCTATCCAACAAGTATGTGCCCGTGCCAAACTTGGCATTGATAAGCATCTGAATATGCGGGGCAAATCCACATGACCTTTTCTGGTCAGCTGCTGTCCTCTTAATAGTCTCAACTATCAAGTCCATCACCTTGAAAGGTGCCTTCTCATCAAGTATATGCAGCATGTTGATAGAGTATCCTCTGATCATGCGATGATCTCCAGACTTGGGCATCAAGGTATGCCTCAGAATAGTGTTTGTGGTAGGTAGACCTGCCTGGAGATAATACACTGAGCCAAGCTTCCATATTCCCAAATCCTTAGCTGGAACCTCTTTATACATATTCTTCATAGACTCATGGTTCTTCTTGGGAATGCCATAAACATCAACATCATCTTCTCTTTGTACTGGAGCATTCAGAAGTTCTGCCCATTCATCAACGGTAGAAGAATACCTTTGGCCTTCAGTCATCCATGTGATCTTTCCATCTGGATAGAAATGAGTTGTGGCATAGAATTGCATAATCATTTCATCATTCCAACTTGTCAACTTCGACCAACAAAATCTGCAACACCACATGCGGTGAAGCTCTCATGCACATGTGGAAAGAAGTCTCTGTGCTTTTCATTTGTCAATGTATTTCCAATCAACAAATCTGTGTCTCGCCACTATGGGCTTCTTGTCCATTAGCACTGTCTCATAGAAGTCCTGCTGCTCTCTGGTGTGGAATCTTGGATCAATAGCAGTTCTTCTCCTCACAGCATATGGATCAGCTTGTCTCCATAGCCTGAGACCTCTATCCTTCCTTTCCTTCATGTTTTCAGCTTGAGGATGAGCATCATTGTGGATTGGCAGTTTTGGACGCAGTTTTAGCAAAACTGGTGCTTCATCATCCGACACACCTGGTGGCACATCATCTTTCTTCTTTTCGAGATCTTTGGGATGTTCTGATCGTCTTCTTGGGCTTGGCAAAGAGGCTTTCTTTGAGCTGCCTTGACTGGAGCAGATGGCTTGGACTTTGAAGTGGCTCCTGCCTCGATGGCATCACCCATGAGCTTAGGCTTCGAGGAGGCTGGGGTGCTTCCTCATCCTCATCTTCTTCAAAGATCATCATGCACTAACCTCTTCCTCTTGGAAGTTTTCTTCACCTTGCTTGTAGTTTCTTCTTCCAAACTTAGCTTCTTAGCAACAAGGATTGCTTGACTTTTCTGGTGCCCTTCTTTGTTTGCGCACCTTGAGGCTCTTTGGCAACAACTTTCCTCTTAGGCTTGGATGAGACTTCTTCCTCAACAACAAAATCTGAATCTTCTTCATCGAGTTTCTCTTTTTTACGCCCTGGTGGCTGCAGGAGGCAAACCACTTGGTGTACTCCTCTCACCATCATCGATGAGCTCTTTGGGATCGGGACTAGTGCCCGCCTCGGAATATCAGCAATAGGTGACTCGGACTGTTCAGCTGTCACCGGCATCGACATGGCTGACAACCCGTGAATAGATAAGGTGTAGGCGAGTAGAAGAGTTATCACAAACTGCAGAAGATTTTGCAAAAAATAAGTTCAAATTTCAGTTTTAGGTTTTCACGAAGACATTTCGGTCGACCGAGTTTAAAATTCGTGAATCCGAAGTGTTCAAACAGAACCATTCACACCACTTTCGGTTGGACGAAGTGGGTTTCGATCTACCCGAAACACTAGGGTTTCACTAAATCCTCATTTCGGTCACACCGATTTGCACAACTCGGTTGGACCGAAAGGTGCAGTGCAATGGCCAGAGGCCAAATCGGTCATACCGAGAATGTAAAATCGGTCTCACCGAGATGTGTTCGGCGGAAACCTAACCCTAAAACTTTTACTCGAATTTCGTTCAAAGGAACTAATCTTGTGTACAGGAAGATCTCAATCGTGGCAAGATGCTAGGCAAACCAAACGTGCATTGAATCGGAGATGGGAGCACGAGTGGGATCGAAACTCACCCTAACTTGGTGGAGTTCCTCTACGGCGGCAACGGCGCGGAGAAGATGTCCGTTGACGGCGACGGAGACTCGGCAAGGGCGACACGGCAACGGAGACGATCCGGAGACCGAGCGACGGCAGCAAGGGGTGTGGGGCGGCGTTTGAAGTAGAAATCAACGCGGCCCCTCGGAGTATATATACCCTTTGCTTTGTTGGTGGGACCGAGTTGTAAAACTCGGTGGCACCGAGATGGACAACTGCAGGGCAGTTATGCACTTCGGTCACGCCAAAATTCACAACTCGGTTTCACCGAGGTGAAAACCTAGATCAATCCAAATGCTTTCGGTTTGACCGAGTTTGAGTGGGTTGGTCTGACCGAAATCACTTAGAAGGTTTTGGAAGTTAGCCCTTGACGGATCGGTGGCTCCGAGTGCTCCTCACTCGGAGGGTCCGAAAATGACTTGTTCAAAGTTTGTGATGTAAGCATGAATAGAATTTGAGACAAGAAAGCATAGATAGATAGGGGAGGTACTTAGGCATTCTTGTTCATCCATTTGGTCAGAAAAATCAAAACGACCAAAGCAACAAATGGATGCCCTTGAATGGATAAAATCATGCATCCAACATGCTCACACAATAAGATAGCAAATGAAATATGTGTCAAACATGCACAGACAAAACTCTAGCTACTATCACACAATTTTTCGATGACTAGGTCATCTATATATGAGTATATTGACTTAGGAGCCAAATGAGAACATTTGATCATAGGTCATACTCATCGTTTAAGCACAAGTGGGGTTACCACTTTTACATAAAGCATTGATGTGTTCACATCATTTGAAGATGCTTTAGCTCAATTCTTTAGAGCAAAGCTCCCCCTAGATGTGAGAACCCCTTTAAAGGGTCAAACTAACCTTGGGTTGTCGAGAAGACTTCATGTAGATGTTGAAGATGTGGATGCTCAATGTTGATGAAGATCATCAAGAGTTGGGAGCAATCCTTTGGATTCGGGCACTTTCAATACCTACATGGGTTAGTCCCACAAGGAACAAACAAGGATATCCATGGACATAGATTGAGTTACACAATAGATGATGTCCATGAAAGCAATGATTACCTTGTCCCTTGACTTACCAACAAGAGGGTTTGTGCCTCCATGAACTAGTGCAAGATGTGGAAGTTGATTGCACAAGTCTTTGCCAAAATGAATGTGAGTGAAGTATGTTGGCGGAGTCACCCTCAAGAACTCTCTAGTTCTTCTTCTTGGGATCCACATCATCTTGATGGGAATCCTTGGGGTTGTAGTTGAGCTTGACGAAGTAGAACTTGACGCTTCCTTGGGAACCCACTTGACCATGGCTTTAGGTGCTTCAATAAATGCATCAATCTCTTCTTGAAGCTTGTCCTTGCCTTTTAGCTTGTGGTCTTGTGGTGGAAGATCATCTTGAGCTTGTTCCACATTGGAAGAAGTAGGATTGTACTTCTCCTTTTGAGAAACAAACTTTGGAGTGGGATATTGACCTTCTTCCCATTCAACACCCTCGGCGTTGAACTTTCGCTCAAAACCAATTCCTTGATTCTTCCGTGCCTTCCTTGCTTGCGAACAATTTCCTCAAAGTTCTTGCTTCCGCAAGGCTCTTGTAGACACCTTTCTCTATAATCCCTTTCAATAAACTATTTTCTTGCTCAAGTGTAACTTGGCTTGAAACATTGTTAGTGGAATCAAGAGAACTACTAGAAGCAACAATATTGGATTTAGCATGGTTATTGTTACTACTAGATGAAGAATTTTTCTTATGCTTGTCATGCTTAGTTTTAATAGGTGGCAAGAAATTAGACAAGAGAAGTCGTTTGGCAAGATATGAAGAACTCTTCTTTCGAAGATCGTCATTGATAGCTTTTAGAAACTCATGTTCTTGCTCTAGATTGAGCTTCTCGAAGCGTAGCTTCTCGAAGCGTAGCTTCTCATGAGATCTTAGGAGCTCTCTATGATCTTCTTGAGTTGTTTCATGAGCTAACTTAAGAGTGTTTAGTTCTTTAGTTAGACGCTCAATCTCCTTCATAGCATTGTCATTCGACTCATCTCGACTATAAAGACTACTAGCATGTTCATCATTACTAGGCTCACTAGATTTATCATGTAAAAGCTCATCTTCACCAAGCAAGTCATCCTCATCACTATCAAAGTCAATGAATTCAGGGTGTGATACCTTGGGGCCTTTTGCCATGAAGCATCTTCCAATTCCCTCATTTGGTGAATCAAATAAGTCATAGGAGTTGGAGTTGGAGGATACGAGAGCAAGACCGCAACACCTTCATCTTGACAGTAGTCGGAGTTGGAGTGATAGCTTCTTTCGGATTGATTGTCTGAGTCGGGCCGGAGACCCATTCACCTACATGAGCTTGATGTTTTCTTCTTGTGTAGCTCCTTGATGACTTGTCTTTCCTCTCCGAATCCTTGCTTCTCCGAGAGGGTCTTCGCTCATAACGATCATCTCTACTCCTTCTCTCTTTCGAGGTGACTCTTCTCTTGAGCTTCTTCTTCTTGGAGATTCTTCTCTTCTCTTGTGGGAGCCGAACACTCATTTGAGTAGTGTCCGGTCTTCCACAATTGTAGCAGATTCGATCACGACTAGAAGATCTCTTTTCATCATATGATCTAGACTTTGAGCTTCTCTCTTTGCTTCTACTCTTGTAGAATTTGTTGAAGTTCTTCACCATTAGGCTTATCTCTTCATTGGAAACTAGCTTGTCACTTGAGGTTGTGGGAGCATCACTTGTAGCTTTGTAAGCACCACTTGACTTGTTGTGAAGCTCTTCCTTATCTTTAAGTGTCATCTCATGAGCAACAATTCTTCCAATGACTTCGGTTGGCTTGAGATTCTTGTAGTTTGGCATCATTTGGATCAAAGTGCACATGGTGTCATACTTTCCATCCAAAGCTCTGCGAATCTTCTTGATGATGAATCGGTCGGTCACTTCTTCGCTTCCTAAGCCGGCAATCTCATTTGTGATGAGAGCAAGCCTAGAGTACATTTCAGCGACTCCTTCACCTTCCTTCATCTTGAACTTGTCAAGTTGACCTTGAAGAACATCTAGCTTTGATTCCTTCACGGACTCGGTACCTTCGTGCATTTCGACCAAAGTATCCCAAATCTCTTTTGCATTCTCAAGACGGCTGATTTTGTTGAACTCCTCGGGACAAAAAGCATTGAAGAGAATGTCACAAGCTTGAGCATTGTTTTGCAACATCCGCAATTCATCCGTTAGAAGCCGCGATCCGGAACTTTTCCTTCCTCAAGAACTCACCTTGCAAACCAACACAAATAATGCCCCATGCGGCTGGGTTATGGCCAAGAATATGCATTTTCATTTTATGCTTCCAACTAGCAAAGTTTGAACCATCAAAGTAAGGACCTCTACGAAAATTACCCTCACTAGACGCCATACTCTCCTAGGTTGTGAAACCAGCTTATGGAGTCCAATGCAATGGAAACCAATACAATGGAGACCAAAGCTCTGATACCACTTGAAGGATCGAAAGTATGTCTAGAGGGGGGGTGATTAGACTACTTGACAATATAAAAATTCAGCCTTTTGATAAAGACAAGTTTTTGGCAAGTTCACAATGATGATCAAGTCAAGTATCACCCTACACATGCAATTCTAGAGTATAGGCAGCGGAAAGTAAATTGCACATGTAGTAAAGAGAGGTGGAGAGGATCAAACGCAATTTGGAGACACGGAGATTTTTCTCGTGGTTCCGATAGGTGGTGCTATCGTCAATCCACGTTGATGGAGACTTCAACCCACGGAGGGTAACGGCTGCGAGAGTCCACGGAGGGCTCCACCCACGAAGGGTCCACGAAGAAGCAACCTTGTCTATGCCATCATGGCCTCACGCCCACGGAGGGCTAGCCTTACTCGGGTAGATCTTCACGAAGTAGGCGATCTCCTTGCCCTTACAAACTTCTTGGTTCAACTCCACATCTCGACGGAGGCTCCCAAGCGACACCTAACCAATCTAGGAGGCACCACCTCCAAAAGGTAATAGATGGTGTTGATGATGATGAACTCCTTGCTCTTGTGCTTCAAATGATAATCTCCCCAACACTCAACTCTCCTCACTGATTTGGCTGTGGTGGAAGAAAGGATTGAGTGGAAAGCAACTTGGGAAGGCTAGAGATCAAGCTTCATATGGTGGGAGTGGAGCTACTTGATCTCAACACAAGGGTAGGTAGTTTTCTTCTCGTAAATGTAAGGTAGGAGTGGTAGTTCTTTCGATGGCTCTCTCCACGAATGAAGAGGGGTGGAGGGTATTTATAGCCTCCACACAAAATCCAACTGTTACACACATTTGACCAATCTCGGTCGGACCGAAGTTGACAACTCGGTGAGACCGAAAGTTCAAATCATGTGAACGTTGGGATTTTCGATGGGACCGAAAATACAATCTCGGTTAGTCCGATTCATGTAAAGACTAGG
>JAHHZJ010002911.1:0-33284 GCA_021437245.1 Aegilops speltoides | reverse complement strand
AACTTCCTTTCGATTGCTCAAAAGGTCGTTGAGGTTCTTCTCACCTTGAATGCATGTCACAAGGACTTTCTCAAGTTGATCGCTCAACTTGGCATTCTCCTCCACAAGATGCACATGCTCACAACATGGGTTAGTAGCATATGCATTATCAATTAATACCATATGAGGAAAGGTGGCCTTTTCCTTGGTTAGCTTAACTTGGAGTTGAGCATGAGACTCCTTGAGGTTAGCGTGAGCACCCTTGAAGACCTTGTGGGCCTTGTCAAGTACATCAAACTCCTCCTTGAGTCTAGCATGATCAACCCCAAGTTTAGCCTTCTCGGAAGTTAGCACACGAGACACAACAAGAGCACGGTCAAGATATTTCTTTAACTTAGCATGGTCATCATTGTATGACTTCTCAAGAGTCAAACGATGCCCACGCTCTTCCTCAAGAGCATTAGAGAGATCCGATATCTCATCGGCTTCATCTTGCACCGCCTCATGGTTGGAGCGTTGAATGCTAGCACTTCCTCGATAGAGAGACACAACACATTGCCATGCGCTTGGCCATGGCATGGGGTCAAGATGAGGGATATCTTTGGGAAGGATTGCATCTTGGATGATGAAGAGAGCACTCTCATTGAATTGATTATCCACCACTTCTCTCGGGTGAAGTTGCTTCGGTCATGTGGATAGAAACCTTCTTCAATGATTCTCCAAAGATTAGTATTCACATGATTTAAATGACGCTGAGCGATACACCCAAGAATCAAAATCCTCATTTTTCACAATCTTAGGAGGAGGACCGCATGATTTAAATGAGTAGAGGGAATCGGTCCTCCATAAGTTGGAGGTTCCACATGGGCAAAGATACCGTGGCATTTCTACCACTATTAGAAGGACCCTTCTCACTATTAGCTTCCCCTTATCGGAGTTAGCATCCGTCACCTTGTTAGTGGGATCACCCACTTTCAATGGCGAGGTAGGTCGCTTAAGTCCTTCTAAGAATTTATTAAACATGCTTTCTACCGTGGTTGTCATGGAGGTTTTCAATGTGTCCAAGGCCACATTGAATTCCTCACGGACACCATGGTTTCCCATCTTCACACCGAGTGCTCCTCCTCCCCATGGTCTACGTGTCAACCATACTCATCGGACGGCAAAGTCCTTAATAAAGAGACGAGGCTCGATACCAATTGGAAGGGTCGATATAGTTGACTAGAGAGGGGGTGAATAGGCAACTAACAATTTTAACTTTTCTTTACCAAATTAAACTTTGCATCAAAGTAGGTTGTCTAGATATGCAACTAGGTGAACAACCTATATGATGCAACAACGACAACACACGAGCAAGCAAGGGATACAACACAAGTAAGCTTGCAAAAGTAAAAGGCGACATAACCAAGAGTGGAGCGGTGGAGATGAGGATGTGTTATCGAAGTTCCTTCCTTTTGAGGGAATCGTCTCCGTTAGAGCGTGTGGAGGCACAATGCTCCCCAAAGCCACTAGGGCCACGTATTCTCCTCACGCCCTCACACAATGCGGGATGCCGTGATTCCACTATTGGTGCCCTTGAAGGCGGACGAACCTTTACAAACAAGGTTGGGGCAATCTCCACAACAATTGGGCTCCCAACGACACCACGAAGCTTCACCACAATGGACTATGGCTCCGAGGTGACCTCAACCGTCTAGGGTGCTCAAACACCCAAGAGTAACAAGATCCGCTAGGGATAAGTGGGGGGAATCAATTTTCTGTTGGTGGAAGTGTAGATCGATGCCTTCTCAACCAATCCTGAGCAAATCAACAAGTTTGATTGGCTAGGGAGAGAGATCGGGTGAAAATGAAGCTTGGATCAACAATGGAGCTTAGAGGTGGAAGAGGTAGTCAACTAGAGGTAGGAGACACCCCTTTTATAGCTATGGAAAAGATCCAACCGTTATCCATATGTCCAGCCCGCAACATGCGGTACTACCGCTCGAGAGCGGTACTACCGCAAGGCCACGCGATACTACCGTGAGGACCATGGTACTTCAGGCGAGCAGAGACTAGAACATGCCGACTAAGAGCGTACTTCGCGGCGGTACTACGATCCCTTGCGGTACTACCGCAAGGCAGAAAGTCCTAGTCTCGAAGGCGGATGAATAAAAATACATCTGTGCCTACTTCATTGGAAAAGAAAGCGATGCAATAGTCCGATCACGGTACTACCTGGGGACTACCGCATGGCGGTGAAACAGGCAGCGTACTACAGCGCAGGCGGTATACAGCGGCGCGGATGTAAAATTACATCCGCCCTACTACGTGAAGCGGCGGCACTAGGCAGGCGGCGGTACTACCGCGCATGAGGTGTGGTACTACGGAAGCGCGGATGTAAAAATTACATCCGCCTACTACCTGCAGCAGGCACTTGCACAGGGAGCCGCGGTACTACAGCTCGAGGCGGTACTACCGTGGGCTCAGCGTCATACTACGCCGTGCACGGTACTACCTGAAGCTCGGCGATTAGCAGGACAAGCGCCCGAGAGGATAGAGCGGGGATGCTCCAAAGTGCAAGGAAAGGTGGAGACAAAGAAGGCGTGTGCGTGATGATTCCACCGAACCTTTCCGCGGACCCCTCTTAATAATCGGCTCTCCTACGATTCAAATCCACCAAAAGAAACATAGAACAACACCGTCTTCAATAGTCTTGAGGGCACGAACCATCTTGTGCCTAGTGATGAAGCGTCCCGAGAAACTCAAGGCACACGATTAGTCCATAAAGCATTGTCATCAATCACCAAAACACCTTAGGGATAAATATGCCCTTACGGTCTTTTGGGATGTGGTGGGCTCTCTGCTTATAGTGGAGTGTCAATACGCACAAAACACCCAAACATATGCCGATGGACCGGGAGTTGGGCCTGGGTTCTGACGATACACCGACCTTGTGTGGCAAGCTAGTTAGAACTTGGTATGGGCGGCATGCATAGCCAGGCGAACCTGCCTAACCTGACGGTGTGGTGCCTAAGCGGTCAGAAACTTGATTGTTCCCGACACGATGCGTCCACCGGTGAGTTGCATGCCGAGATGCTCATTGAAACCTGCTTTTTTGTATCGAGGGTGGAAACTGTTGTATGGGCCTCTTTGGTCGGACTTAGAAGTTGTGTCGTTACCTTATTTAATGTTGTATGTGCTGCTCTTCATTGGCTGGTCTCGACAACCATCATGAAAATTCTTATACATGCCATCTCCGGCCGGACATGACGATGATAACGCCTCGACATTTATTCCCTTTTGAATGTGTTATTGTAGAAGAAGTAAATTTGGTTGTAGGTTTTATTTCACATAATGTAGTGGTTTGGCCCTGATTACATTTGTTTAGTACTTTGCTTAATAATTAATAAAAATGGTATGCAGTGCCCAGAGGTTTTAACCTCCTTTTCAAAGGAAAATAAACACTTGCATACGCGATGCGGTTGACAAGAATTGTGAGCTCGACGGTCATCGACTCGGTGCCTCCCACTCGATGGGTCTGCATGGCACGTCTAGTCGTCATGCGGTGTGCGCGAAGGATGCAATGGGATTGAGGTTGGGAGTGGAGAGGAAGGCATGGAGCGTTATGTTTAGGGAGAGTTCGGCAAAATTATAAGAGAACCCCCCCCCCCACCTTCTGATTACCTCGATCTTACATTTATCCATAGTGTCTTTATTAAAGACCCACTCCGCTAAATGCAATTCTCTTGTAATTTGTATGGCAAGTTGATTTTTATTTTTAATGCCTTTAAGTGTCTTATTTATGCAAATTTGTTTTGCACAAGCAGCATAAAAGAACATACCTATGTGATTTCATTGTTAAATGTCGCACCCTATGAGAATTTAGTGCTCTCAGTAAACTCACGAAAAGGTCCCGAGTATGATGTATAAGTTCCACCATGGAAAAGCCTTTCGGTAGCCTAGTATCGGTCGAGGCATTATGTGTAAGTGAAAGGTGAAACTTGTTTGCACAAAACTTGTCATTAAAGGTACATTCTATTGTTCAAGTTGTAAAAAAGTGTAGCATGAACTCCGGGTGAAAGTTCAACTTACCGTCTTCACAAAAGAAAAGGTATATAAACAATTTTTGGAGCAGTTAGCAAAAGCGGTATGCCCTGGATCCGGTGAAGGGTTGTTCAAATTACTAAGGGCATGGCCAATGCATAGCCTCGGATGATGCCTCACATGCCATGTAGGATCGGATGTCAAGAAAAATATGTTCGAGATAGGGAAGCGGGATCCTCTGCGGAGGCGGGTGCTCGGAGAGAAAAGCGTAGTCCGTGTATAAAGTTGAAAAAGTTGAAGTGGGGAGTAGGGGTGCATGTGTAGCGAGTCTACTTTATACTCTTTGATGGTGCCCATTAGTAGTAGTTTGCATTGAGGGGAAAAAATCAATATAGATGCTTGAAACTACTTTTTATCATAGGGCATCTGTATCCATATGCCATCATTGTACATGCCCTAAGCCAACCCCTTTTAGTAATTTCCAATAATTCTCAAGATAAATTAGAGGGCACATATGAGCCTATTCATGCATGACAAAGTGTGGAAAGTTTAGTCACATCTTATCAATGAAAGGTGTATTAGGCCAACATATAAGATTGATTCCTTCACACGCCATTAAGAAGTTGGGAAGAGGATGCACTCAGGCATGCTCCTTCCCCACCGCCCGCCTCACCGCACACACTCCTCTTCCCAGCGTGCGCCAAGCAGTAGGACAACAGCTGGCCTCCAAACACCCCAGCTCTTGTGGTCCTATACGGGTGAGGAATGATCAGGTTTTTTAAGAGCGTGATTGTTGGCATCTTCTTCAATATGACTACAAATAACTACTCCCTCCGTTCCAAATTACTCGTCGCTGAAATGGATGTATCTAGAAGTAAAATACATCTAGATACATCCATACGTGCGACAAGTAATTCGAAACGGAGGGAGTACTTCATGCGTTTCATAATATAAGACGTTTTTACAAACTAACATAGCTTGCAAAAACATCTTATATTATAAAGCCATCCGTTCCATAATATAAGACGTTTTTACAAACTAACATAGCTTGCAAAAACGTTTATATTATGAGGCCGAGGAGTACTTCTCTAGCGACGGCAAATTCTTTGGCTTCACGTGCCGCTATGAATGCCACTTCTTTCACCGCACAAGATGTGTTCTTGTCCCTTCTGTGAGAAATCATGTTTGGACTAGTAATTGTGGCAGTCAACTTGGACATGTTGTTTGTCTCTTATGTACCCAATTGCATTACAAGTTTAACTATTATGTTATCATGTTTTATCTACTGTTTTGTATTTAATATCATGAAAAATTGCTTATATATTCAACCTCTATGAAGCACAATCTTGGTTGAGTAAGCAGGTGATGTGTTTTCTTCGTGGCCTCGGCAGATGGATATTGACGATGCCATCAACAAATACTAGATACATATCTTGGGGCTGTTTTCTTTCGTATGGACGTCAAGTATGTTGCATGCATTTTCATTTTCTTTGGTCTCACATTATAACGAACACATACGATCGAATGGTACAAGCTAAGTACAAGGTGCCATGGAAATCCTCATACAAACTGATCAAATGAAAAACAAGACACCACACGACGAGCAAGGCTAACATAACATCAGAAATGCTTTGTTGGACGCTGCCAGCGTACCGCCAAGCATAAGCACAGGAGCCGCAGAACCACAACTAAAAGAAACCTAAGAACCGACAACCGAAGAACTCATGGCTCCTGATGAAACTGGGTGTATATATATAGTAAACAACAGGTCATTAAGCTCAGAACATGCATCAGCTCGTCAGGGGCGTGATTATCTACAATGTATTATTGTGCAGCAAAGTTGTAGTAGTACATTTGCCAGACAAAACAAGTTGTAGTAGTACATGTCTGTAAATACCAACCTGAACCAGGTCCAGGTAACCATCATATCAGTTCATGCCCAGATTGTCATCTCCGATGAAGCCTGCCACTATGGTGCCAACATCATCCAAGCCTACACCAATGCAGATGGGACTGTTCTTCTGTACAGAGCCCTCACTCGAAGCCGCACATTTGGGCCTAGCCGCATTTCCCCAAACATTTGCAACCGACCACCATGCCGCCGTGCCAACCTCTGTCTCAAACTCCTGCAGGACAGCGAGCGAGCCCGCCTTCTTGCATTTGCCGCCCATGCATACCTCGATTCTGTTCAGGACTGGTTTTTCGACAACCGCAATGCTGGTGGCAGTGCACTGCATTGCATTTGCAGACCCGGAAAAGATCTGAGCATCCAGTGCAACGGAGTCTGGGATTTGAGGCACTATTATGGGGAAAACTGTGCTTGCAGGTGGTGTTCGAGCGCAGAAATGGTGGCACAGCGGCTCATTCTGGCGACTTCCCTTCACACTCACTGTCGCTGGACTCAGATGAACATGAGCTTTCTTCATCCTTGCAGGAATTCAGTGTGGCCATCCTCTTCTCTTCCTCCTTTTTCATCTTCATGGCCTTCTTTGCAGCTTTCTTTTGTTCCTTCTCCCTCTTCTTCATGGCCTTCATCGCAGCCTTGTCAAAATCCATTGCCGGAGCAGTTGCGATGTTGGATGCAGCAATTTGGGGCACTGACATTGACATCGCCATTCCTTGCTCAATTGCAGGCATCGATGTGGTGGCAACACAGCTCATTTTCATGGATTCCTCACACTCACTCTCGCTTGATTCAGAGGAGCCATCTCCACAGTTCATCGCGGCCTTCTTGGCTTCCTTCTGCTGCTTCTTCAGTGCTTTCATCACAGCCTTCTCCTCTTTCTGCTTCTTCTTCAGCTCGTCCTCTGCATCCTTCATCTGATTCAACTCTTGTAGCAGCAGCTCAGTGGCTTCCTGTATAAATAGTTCCCCACAAACCAGAGCTCAACTTTATCATAATTCGTACAAAAAGTACACTACAAAACCAGCCAGCTAATTTTACCACCAAATTCATGTTTCAATCAAAGCATGGTGCTAAAATGTCCAAGCAGTTTTCCAGAATTACCAAGAAATAGAACAAATCTGAATCTTTATGTTTAGCTGCAGGGGGAAATGAGTAGTGTTTATGTTTGAGGCCAAATCAAACATTGCGTCAACATCATTCAAATCCTTCCGCAACAATTAATCGCAATAAACCACTGCAATTACGTAAGCGCTCCTTCAAGTATCGAAACTTGTCAAGCCTAATCCGAAGCATAAATGGAGAACAGAACCGCAAATCGACATATGATGAGGAGGGAGGCACAGGGCTCACCGAGAGGATCTTCTCCTTGGCTGGGTCGCCGGCTACAAGGCCCATGGCCCGGAGCTTGGTAAGGTCGCTCGCCGCCGCCTCCACCGCCTTCCGCGGCGCCTCGTAGTACCTGAGGTGCGCCTCGTCGGCGAATCCCCCGCCTACGCCTCTGCCTCCGCGGCCGACGCAGGACACCCTGGCCGGCATCCCCCTCCTCCTCTCCCTCGAGACCACCGGATACCCCGACGTCAACGATCGCCGGAGGGCAGCAGCGCCGGTTGCGGCGAGCTCCATGGTGCGTTGCGGCGAGATCCCTTTCCCCGTTCCCCTTTCTCCACCACCCAAATCCGTCTGCGCGTTTAGATGCTTCGTCACGCCTCGTTGCATACGAATTTACAGTTATACCCTTCGGGCATACGTGGCGTATTGTGTGTGGGGAAGTGGCGATGCATTGCTTACCTGGACAAATGAGGAGGTCTTCGGTCCACGATTGCTGCTGAATGCTGAGGCTGGTCATAGTTGGGAGTAACTTGACACTAGCTAAGTTCTTATCTTCATAAGCTGATAACTAATGGTAATATCATAGACGACTTCATTTATTAGCTGTAGACTCATCTTGTCTTTGAAAGCGCTATGTTACTGATAACATATTATGTTACCACCTCTCATTAATTACTTGCCACATAAGCGATTTTTCTTAAAATGCGCTATGTTACTAGCTAAGTTACTCCCACTATGACTAGCTTTGTGCAAGAGTCAAAGACACGGCTGCGCTTATACGTCAGGCGGTGGATGAGAAGAGTATTTTTGGGTGAATTTTTATAAGGTAGCAAGGGTATTGCTCTGAATTTTGAATCAAAAGTGTTGAGAGTGTATAAATGGTGATGGGTTGATGATACACGAGAGAAATTTTGTAAAAGCAACTAGATACCCACAGTTGAGGCTTACTTGGGTCGTGTTGTAAATGCTCTGACTAAACTTATTGTTGGGGACTTTCTATGGTGTGAAAAAGCCCTTACCCCACGTCATTCCATGGGCAGCTCGAGTGAGAAAACCTAGCCGCCACCTCCTACCCTCCACCCCTTCCTCTCGTCTTGCCAGTCGGCCGCGTGGAAAGCCCGACAATTTCTTGGCAGCGGGCCTCGTACCCAGCAGTTAGTGCTCTCTTGGCAAAATTTCGTGTTTTGACCATTTTGCATACAAATTCGGATCGACCCGTTCAAAAAATTCGGATTGACCTTTTGCTACCGCTGAGACCTCTGCGTAGGGTTATCTGACATAACGCCAGGCCCTGGTGGTAGGGTGCGACGGAGGTCGTCCATTTTGCATCATGCTTTTATATCAATATTTATCGCATTATGGGCTGTTATTACACATTATATCTCAATACTTATGGCTATTCTCTCTTATTTTACAAGGTTTACCATGAAGAGGGGGAATGCCGGCAGCTGGAATTCTGGCTGGAAAAGGAGCAAACATTGGAAACCTATTCTGCACTGCTCAAAAACTCTTGAAACTCCACGAAACTTATTTTTGGAATTAATAAGAATTATTGAGTGGAAGAAACACCTCAGGGGCCCACACCCTGGCCAGGAGGGTGGGGGGCGTGCCCACCCCTACTGGGCGTGCCCCCTGTCTCCTGGGCCCCCTAGTGGCCCTCCGGTGTCCATATTCTGCTATATGAAGGCTTTTACCCTGGAAAAAAATCATGGGCAAGCTTACGGGACGAAACTCCGCCGGCACGAGGTGGAACCTTGGCAGAACCAATCTAGGGCTCAAGAGGAGCTGTTCTACCGGGGACACTTCCCTCCGGGAGGGGGAAATCATCACCATCGTCATGACCAATGATCCTCTCATCGGGAGGGGGTCAATCTCCATCAACATCTTCACCAGCACCATCTCCTCTCAAAACCCTAGTTCATCTCTTATATCCAATCTTGTATCCAAACCACAAATTGGTACCTGTGGGTTGCTAGTAGTGTTCATTACTCCTTGTAGTTGATGCTAATTGGTTTACTTGGTGGAAGATCACATGTTCGGATCCTTAATGCATATTATTACCCCTCTGGTTATGAACATGAATATGCTTTGTGAGTAGTTACGTTTGTTCCTGAGGACATGGGTGAAGTCTTGCTATTAGTAGTCATGTGAATTTGGTATTCGTTCGATATTTTGATGAGATGTATGTTGTCTTTTCCTCTAGTGGTGTTATGTGAACGTCGACTACATGACACTTCACCATTATTTGGGCCTAGAGGAAGGCATTGGTAAGTAATAAGTAGATGATGGGTTGCTAGAGTGACAGAAGCTTAAACCCTAGTTTATGCGTTGCTTCGTAAGGGGCTGATTTGGATCCATATCTTTAATGCTGTGGTTAGGTTTACCTTAATACTTCTTTTGTAGTTGCGGATGCTTGCAATAGGGGTTAATCATAAGTGGGATGCTTGTCCAAGTAAGGGCAGTACCCAAGCACCGGTCCACCCACATATCGAATTATCAAAGTACCGAATGCGAATCATATGAGCATGATGAAAACTAGCTTGACGATAATTCCCATGTGTCCTCGGGAGCTCTTTTCTCATTATAAGAAATTGTCCAGGCTTATCCTTTGCTACAAAAAGGATTGGGCCACCTTGCTGCACTTTATTTACTTTCATTGCTTGTAACTCGTTAAAATTTATCTTATCACAAAACTATCTATTACCTACAATTTCAGTGCTTGCAGAGAAAACCTTACTGAAAACCGCTTATCATTTCCTTCTGCTCCTCGTTGGGTTCGACACTCTTACTTATAGAAAGGACTATAATAGATCCCCTACACTTGCAGGTCATCAAGACTCTTTTCTAGCGCCGTTACCAGGGAGCGTAGCACTTTTGGTGAGTGGAACTTGGTAAGGAAACATTTATATAGTGTGCTGAAATTTTCTGTTACTTGTCACTATGGAAACTAATCCTTTGAGGGGCTTGTTCGAGGTATCTTCACCCCGACCAGAAGAGCAAAGAGTTGCTCCTCAACCTATTGAACTATTTGAAAATATTTACTTTGAGGTTCCTTTGGGTGTGATAGAGATACTGTTAGCTAATCCATATGCAGGAGATGGAACATTGCATCCCGATTTAGACCTTATCTTTGTGGATGAAGTTTGTGGATTATTTAAGCTTGCAGGTATTCCCAATGATGTTGTCAAAAGGAAGGTCTTCCCTTTATATTTGAAGGGAGATGCATTGAAATGGTATAGGCTATGTGATGATACGAGATCTTGGAATTATAAATGACTGAAGTTGGAATTTCACCAGAAGTTCTATCCTATGCATCTTTGTTCATCGTGATCGTAATTACATATATAATTTTTGGCCTCGCGAAGGAGAAAGCATCGCTCAAGCTTGGGGAGGCTTAAATCAATGTTATATTCATGCCCCAATCATGAGCTCTCTAGAGAAATGATTATTCAAAATTTTTATGCTCGGCTTTCTCTCAATGATCGCAACCTGCTCGATACTTCCTGTGCTGGTTCTTATATGCTGAAGACTATTGAATTCAAATGGGACTTATTGGAAAGAATTAAACGCAACTCTAAAGATTGGGGTTCCGACGATGGTAAGGAGACAGGTATGACACCTAAGTTTGATTGTGTTAAATCTTTTATGAATACCGATGCTTTTCGTGGATTTAGCGCTAAGTATGGACTTCACTCTGAGATAGTAGCTTCTTTCTGTGAATCTTTTGCTACTCACGTTGATCTCCCTAAAGAGAAGTGGTTTAAATATAATCCTCCCGTTGAAGTAAAAGTAGTTGCACCTATTACAGTTGAAGAAAAGACTGTCGCTTATAGTGATCCTATTGTTCCTACTACTTATGTTGAGAAACCTCCTTTTCCTGTTAGGATAAAGGATCATGCTAAAATTCGACTGTTGTTCGTAATAGTAATACTAGGACTTATACACCTCCTGAGCAAATCAAAGTTGAACCTAGTATTTCTATGGTTAAAGATCTCTTGGATGATGATTTAGATGGGCATGTATTTATTTCTATGGTGAGACTGCTAATATTACTAGACCAGATACTAAGATACTTAGACCTGTGGTAGGCATGCCTGTTATTTCTATTAAATAGGAGATCATTGTTATAATGGCTTATGTGATATGGGTGCTAGTGCTAGTGCAATACCCTATGACTTATATAAAGAATTATGCACGACATTGCACCCATTCGATTGGAAGACATTTATGTTACTATTAAGCTTGCTAATAGGGACACCATTAAACCAGTTGGGATAGTTAGAGATGTTGAAGTCTTGTGTGGGAAGGTTAAATATCCTGTTGATTTTCTTGTTCTTGGTTCCCCACAAGATGACTTTTGTCCCATTATTTTTGGTAGACCCTTCTTGAATACAGTTAATGCTAGGATTGATTGTGAAAAGGATCTTTGTTACAATTGGCTTCTGTGGTATGTCTCATGAGTTTAATTTTGCTAAGTTTTGTAGACAACCTCGTGATAGAGAATCACCTAGTAAGGATGAGATTATTGGTCTTGCTTCTATTGCCATGCCTCCTACTGATCCGTTAGAACAATATTTGCTTGACCATGAAAATGATATGTGTATGAAGGAAAGAAGGAAATAGATGAAGTGTTCCTTAAACAGAACCTATCTTTGAAACACAACCTTCTGTTGAAATTCTTGGGATCCCCTCCACCCAAGGGTGATCCGTGTTTGAACTCAAACCATTACGATAATCTTAAGTATGCTTATCTTGATGAAAAGTAAATATATCCTGTTATTATTAGTGCTAACCTTTCAGAGCAAGAAGAAGAAAGATTATTGAAAACTCTGAAGAAGCACCGAGCTGCTATTGGATATACTCTAGATGATCTCAAGGGCATTAGTCCCACGTTATGCCAACACAAAATTAATTTGGAGGCCGATGCTAAACCAGTTAGAGATCCTCAACAACGATTGAATCCTAAGATGAAAGAAGTGGTAAGAAAGGAGATACTAAAGCTCCTTGAGGCAGGTATAATTTATCCCGTTGCTGATAGTGATTGGGTAAGCCCTGTCCATTGTGTCCCTAAAAGGGAGGTATTACTATCGTTCCTAATGATAAAGATGAATTGATCCCGCAAAGAATTATTACAGGTTATAGGATGGTAATTGATTTCTGTAAGTTAAATAAAGCTACTAAGAAAGATCATTACCATTTACCTTTTATTGATCAAATGCTAGAAACACTATCCAAACACACACATTTCTGCTTTCTAGATGGTTATTCTGGTTTCTCTCAAATACCTGTGTCAGCGGGGGATCAATCGAAAACTACTTTTACTTGACCTTTCGGTAGTTTTTCTTATAGACGTATGCCTTTTGGTTTATGTAATGCACCTGCTACCTTTCAAAGATGTATGATGGCTGTATTCTCTGACTTCTGTGAAAAGATTTGTGAGGTATTCATGGATGATTTCTATGTTTATGGATCATCTTTTGATGATTGCTTGAGCAACCTTGATCGAGTTTTGCAGAGATGCGGAGACACTAGTCTCGTCCTGAATTGGGAGAATTGCCACTTTATGGTTAATGAAGGCATTGTCTTGGGGCATAAGATTTCCGAGAGAGGTATTGAAGTTGATAAAGCCAAAGTTGATGCTATTGAAAAGATGCCATGTCCCAAGGACATAAAAGGTATAAGAAGTTTCCTTGGTCATGCTGGTTTTTATAGGAGGTTCATTAAGGACTTTTCTAAAATCTCTAGGCCTCTGACTAATTTATTGCAAAAGATATTCCTTTTGTCTTTGATGATGATTGTGTAGAAGCATTTGAAATACTTAAGAAAGCTATGATCACTGCACCTATTGTTCAGCCACCTGATTGGAATTTACCCTTTGAAATTATGTGTGATGCTAGTGATTGTGCTGTAGGTGTTGTTCTAGGGCAAAGAGTTGATAAGAAATTGAATGTTATTCAGTATGCTAGTAAGACTCTTGATACTGCCCAGAGAAATTATGCTACTACTGAAAAAGAATTCTTAGCAGTTGTGTTTGCATGTGATAAGTTTAGACCTTATATTGTTGATTTCAAAGTTACTATTCACACTGATCATGCTGCTATCAAATATCTTATGGAAAAGAAATATGCTAAGTGATGTAGGGTGGAACCCTATAGCGACGATCTTTCACGTTTGGAGTGGGATCCCTCGAAGAACACGATGAACACGGGGAAGAACGGGGAGAAATCACAAGGGGAAACACTCAAGAACAAGTCCAAATCACACATCCACTAGACAATCAAACACACAAGATCACAAGGTACATGAACAACAAAGGGAAAGATACAAGGTAAGGTTCATCTCCAAGAGGAGGTCTTGATGATATCCTAGATGGATCTTCCCACAAGGGGTCTTGATGATATCCCACGGATCTTCTCCTAGATGGAGGTCTTGGCCTCCAATGGAGTAGTGGTCTCTCTCTCTCTCAAGAGTAGAGATAGCTAGGAGCAAAGCTCACCTAAGAATGAGCTATCACTTTGCTAACCCTAGAAAGGGGGTGGAGGAGGTCTATTTATAGCCCAAGGGGCGAAGGGGTAAGTGAGGGGCGAAGGGGTACACGGGCTTCAGCCCAAGTCATGCACACAGGCAGGATCCGGATGATCCGGATGGTGGCCCGGATGATCCGGGTGTCGGGGGTCCGGATGACCCGGGCGACCGTCCGGATGATCCGGCTTCGTCGGGCAGGTTCTGTTGTCTTCGGGCACTGTAGCCGGATCGTCCGGGGGGTCGTCCGGATCATCCGGGCTCGGTCCGGATCGTCCGGCTAGGGGTCCGGATGATCCGGCAACTCGATCCCTGCTCCATTCTTCTTCTTCCTTTCTTCCGTCTTCTCTTCCACGCTTCCCTCGCGGATGGTGTAGTCGTTCCTTGGCGCTTGCACTCCTCCTTGACATCCGTGAAGCTCGACAATACCTATGCATGCACACGTAAGGAGTATCAAGTAGTATACCATCCTCGAGAGTGTCAAGTGAGCACGTAAAGGAGATGATTCATCTTTGTGTATGTGAAGTAGATGTCGACGTGTCACTTGCCAAATGGGCTCTTGGCGTGGTGATGTCCGTAGGATGCTCCGCATCATCCCTCCCCTTGGGAAAGATCCGACCTCGGATCGAAATTCAAATCACCATGGGAAAGAGATGATGTAAATGCGTGTAGAAGTGGACGATCACCAAGCATTCGTCATCTTGTAGTTCCAAATGGGCACTCTCCAATGTCGCACCGTCTTGTAATTCCTTCAAAAGTAGCAAAGATAACAAGCACTTGGAAAAACAAATGTGGTTGTCGTAAGAGCAAAACCAAGCATTCAGGAGGTGATTCACCCAACAAGTGTTGTCATCAAGCATAGCATATGGTTGGACAAAGAAGTGTGGCATGGCATTTGAGCATATAAATTGAGCACAATCAAGTCTATCATGGGAACAAGCATGCAAATGGGAGGTCAAGATGTAAATATATGTGATAAGTGAACAAGCATCTACCTCAAGGTCATAGCAAGCATGCATAAAGTTCTCAATGAATGGTCTATGGTAGGCATAAGAGTCACTCACAACACCAAATATAGTGAAATGTCTAAACGCATGAGGCAAGTGCAAGACAATCCAAGCATAACGTGCATAGGGTGTAGTGAAGATATCATGGCACTCAACACAATAGAAAGAGCAATTGTTCATCATGTGTGAGGCTATCAAGTTAAGCATGTGAGAGGCATGAGCATATGTGTCATCAACCCAAGAAAGCAAGTAGTGGAACATGGGTGATGCAACATAGCGAGCAATCATAGCAATCAAGGCAAGTATGCTAGTAGTGCGAAGATGCAACATACTAGGAGGAATCATGGCAAGCATGTCATTGGTGCCAGTAGTGGGCATGAATAATTCACATGTCATAGCACAATCATGAAAGCAAGATATGAGGACAATAGCATGGAGCACATGATAAACATGGCAATAGCAACAAGGATCTCTACCAAGCATGCAAATACAAATAAAAGTAGCATAATGATGAAACATGGGTAGATGCAAGAAAGGGTCACAATTGCATGGCGAAGGCATAGAAGCAAGCTTAGCATGCAAAGTGGACACGGTAAAATGAGCATAAGGTGACAAGTGGTAAATGGCCCATAGCCGTGTGAGAGCCAAGTAGAGGAGTTGCGCGTAGTCCTTGCGCGAAGGGGACGTTGGTAAGGATAGTCCATTGGATCCCAAAGCATCGTTGCTCTCAAGAGCTCGTTTTGTCAACTCGTGGGATTGCGAGGTTAACAAGTATTCATGGGTACCTACACAAAAGAGACACAAACCAAAGAAATTATGCGCGTGGTAAATGTACACATCATCCATCATGATGTGTATGTGCACGTGTGAGTTAGCACAAGATAAGCATCGCTCAAAGAAATTTGATGCATGGTATAAGAACATGTCATCCATCATGAAAGAATAGTTATTATGTATGACACGATGGGGACACAAATTGAGCAAACAAGTATATGGCACATCAAAAGCATGTTTATTCATGGGGAGCATATGGTGCACACAAGTATTGGGATCATGCAATGAATGGGATGGATCAAAATCTCCTAAAATGTATGAGGAAACTATGGGGGTCTCCTCATGAGCAATATAGGAAACATCATATGGAGAAAATGGACAACATGCAAAACAATGCATATCCGAAGCTAGGTGGTCATGGCATGGCATATGAGATAAATGATGCAAAGGGAGCATATCAATATCATCACAAGAGAAACAAATGCCAATAACCATGGGCTTGTCATCTATGCCATATGTGCAAATTGGGTTTATTTTAATGGCATATGCATAGTCACTATGAAGAGATTGCAAATAAGACATATGGTTGATCTCATGCATAGCATATGACAAGTCAAGCGGATTATCAAACATGATGTGACCTAAAGAATTGTCACAAGAAATCTTATGTAACATGGCATCACAACTAATAGACTCCACAATAGAATCATCATACTCATAAATGGGCAAATCATCGCATGGGGAAATCATACTAGCATGAAGCATGGCAATAGGTGGATCAACATCATGCAAGCAATCAATGTCAAGAATGTCCACTAGTGGGACTAGAGCATCACCTTCACCTATGTTACCTTTGTCATTCCACTCAAGTGGTGTAGGTGAGGTGGAAAAGACCAAATGGTGGTCATCATCATCATCTTGATGGAACCATGTGGGCGGTGCATCATAATCCACCATGGCCATCGTCTTGTCCAAAGGGAGGACGAAGTCGTCGAGGATCGGTGCGTCATCATAAATGGGACCTAGCACCAAACGAGAAGACACAATAGAGGTAGAGGTCAAGTTGTTAGAAATGCTAATGGCCTCACGAGACCTATCAACTATCTCACTCTCTCTATGTGGTGGTTCACTCACTCCCTCAAAATAGGTGCACTCAAACTCACGTATGGTGGAGTCACTCATCTCACTCAAGTGGTGGGGGTTGTGGCTCTCCTCACATGAGAATTGTGGCAAATCATCATATATGGGGCTAGTGGTGAAGTCACTCTCACTCTCAATATGGTGGCACAAGTCACTCAAGTCATCATACGTCGCCGTGGTCAAAGGGAAGATCCCATGCTCAACCATCTCGTCGTCGTGCCGCCGTGGATGAAGGCCAAGATGGCACATCATCACTCTCCTCCATGACCGAAGGGAAAATCCCATGCTCGATCATCTCGTCACCGTCGCCGTAGATGAAGGCCGAAGATGGCACATCATCACTCTCGCCTCCAAAGATGGAAGCATCATCCTTGCTCGCCACCTTGTCGCTCGCCTCCAAAGCTTGGTCCTTGAGGGTCTCCGTAGTCGTACTCGTCGCCGCACTGTCTTGAAAAAGAGTCGAAGTAGACTCGGCATCATCAATGCCACAAAGAGGGATGGCGGTGAAGTCACACTTGCGAGCATCATCTTGGAGCTTGTCGGGCTTGGACATCTTGGTGGTACTAGCCTCATGCTTGTCGTAGAGCTTGGTCGCCGCGAAGTTTGCTTGGGGTGGAGAAGCCTTGGCCTTCATGAGTTCTTGTTCCGCCTTGAGAGCACCAATGTAGTAGTCGTCGATGGACTTGTAGTTCTCGAGGAAGATGGTCTTGGAGATGTCGTTGTGCAATCCCATCATGAAGTGGAACTTCATCGAAATGGGGTCGTCCACGCCGGCTCGTCGCAAGGCAATCATCATCTCCTTGAAGTTCTTGTCGATGGACTTGGATCCTTGGGTGGTGTTCTCCAATTGGTGTGGAAGTTGTTCCGTGTAGGTTGGAGGCACAAACTCTCGCCGCAAAGCTTTCTTCGTCTTGGGCCAACTCATGTCGTAGTACTCCGAAGGTGTGTGAAGCCACCATGTCGAGGCGTAGTCGTGGAAGTTTCTTGTGGCGCACTTCACTTGATCTTCGGGACAAACTTGATGTAGCTTGAGGTAGTCGTCCATCAAACGCTCCCACTCGAGGTACTCCTTGGGTTCTTGAGTCCCATAGAAAGGAATCTTGTGGTCGGTGTCGAGGTCGTAGTAGCTCGTGGAAGTCGCGGACTTGAGCTTGGGTAGCTTCGCTTGAGTGTAGTCTTGAGGTTCTTGTTGGCGAAGATGCCATATGTCCGTAGGTGAAGATGCCTTGAAGTCGCTTGGGGAAGATGCCAAGGGAGATGGTGAAGTCGTTGAGCGGTTGTTGGTGTTGAGCTCTTGACCTTCACGTTCTTGTTGGTGATGGTGTCGATGCCGATGTGATCTTTCCGTAGATGGTAGCTCGGAAGCATGTGCTCTTGAGCGTCTTCTCGAAGATGAGGAAGATCGCTTGTAGGACTTGATGAGGGCTTTGATCTCCTCCATTTTACCTTGCATCTTGGCGTCAGAGTTGTTGTTCATGGCATCGAACTCGTCGTTGTTGTTGTAGACCGAAGATGAAATGCCTTGCCTACCATCACAAGACTCGAGTAGAGGTGAGTAGGAAATGAGATAAACAATACCAAGTTACCTTTTCCCAAAGTTGAGGATGTATCCCGTGTCACTCAATGTGAGATGAAAGAATAGTGGAATTGGTACCGGACTTGTTCACTCACACCTATCAAGTAAAGCTTATTGTAGAGCTCGGTGAGGATAGTGGCACAAAAATTTAATGCAAAATGTTAGCAAGAGTCAATAATGTTGAAAGAGATTCACAAATTCGCAAGTGAAACAAATGGACCAATAACAATGAAAGGTACACGGAAACACACACACGGATAGATAAATGGGGTCGTGCAACCAAGGAATGAGCACAAAATGTGGAATCCACGGAAAACGCTCGTGTTGCACAACTCAAGAGAGACGCTAGCACGATTGCTCAATAGGCGGATACGACACTTGTGCACAACCTATAAGATCCAAAATGGATATTCTTTCTATCCCAAGTATGCTATGTATGTATGGTTCCCGGTGTTTCTCTCAAGCATGATATCATATGATGTAGATTTTGGTATGGCTCTTATGTGCAATGGGGTATGATGCTATGGCACTTGCTCACGAGATCTTTGCTCTCTTTTTGCTTAAAAGCTTTTTCTCTTTTTTTTTCTATGGCCACTTTTGCACAATGCACAAACCAAGATAGCAATTGTGTATATGCGGAACAAACTTGAGGCACAATGGATGATATGATACCAAGATGATATGGTATGTATGCAATGGATGGTGTAGACCACTAATGTGCACAAGTCACGTTGCGGTAATACTCAAATGGCTAGTCTCGATAGGCAAGTAACGCAAAATGGGCTAGGGGTTAACAATGCAATTGCAAGGGAATATACAAAGGTGTCGTCGAGGTTACCATCCTTTGCGATGATGAGTGGCGGTGTTCTTGGTGTAGATACCAAGATGGTGGAGACTCGTCCCTAAGTAGCCGAAACACCTTAGGAAACGGAAAAACCGCAAACTCAAAATCTCAAATGACAAATGTCAAATGGTGGTAGCGGAGAATTGGTGGTGGTGTTGCACTAGTCAAGCGGAAGTGGAATGATGGGCTATACATGAGTCGGAGTTGGAAGCACACAGTCCCCAAGTAGCCGAAACACCTTAGGAGACACAACTCACAACACAAACAAAATTGGGTAAAGTTGGGGTGGAATTGTATGGTGGGTAAGGTTATGCGGAAGTGTTGGTGGTGGTTGATGAAGAAGCAATTGTCCCTAAGTAGCCGAAACACCTTAGGAGACTCTAATCACAACTCAAACAACCACATATGCAATGGGGAACGAAATGGGTTAGGTTGCCGAAGTCGGTGGTGGTAATGCGGATGATATGGTGGAGGGCCTAGGCAAACTTGCCAACTTTCAGAAAATATGATGGAGTCAAATGATGTTGGTGGTATTTTTGTGGGATGGGGGATGTCAAGAGCTTCAAAACGAGCTAAAGAACGTCAAAAATGGAGTTCGGATGAATTAGTTACGACCAAAACAAGATTTCAGCCGAGTCAGTGTCAGGGTTAACCGGACATCCGGGAGGAGGTCCGGATGATCCGGGCTAGGTCCGGATGATCCGGGAGGAAATCCGGATGATCCGGGTTCGTCAGCGCCGGTTCTGTTTTCTGGGTGCATGGGTTATCCGGACGTCCGGGGGGGCGTCCAGCTGATCCGGGGGTTGTCCGGATGATCCGGGAGAAAGTCCGGATGATCCGGGCAAGTCAAACTGCTCGGGATTTGCTCTCGGGGGCGAATTTTTGGGCGGAAATGGATGATTTTCGGGGGAAAATTTGAGGGATTTCGTGGATGGAAGGTGGGGAAACTTGGGGAGATGCTAGATCCACTTGAAACCAAGCAAATCCACGGATCAAAATCAACAAAATATCATCAAACCAACAAATCACAAAAAATTTTGGGGCTATTTTTGGTGGGGATTTTCGGATTTAGGACGAAATCAAGCAAAAGAAGGCTAGAAAACGGTGGGAGGGACTCCAAAAACGTGATCAACGTGGCTCATGATACCATATGATGTAGGGTGGAACCCTATAGCGACGATCTTTCACGTTTGGAGTGGGATCCCTCGAAGAACACGATGAACACGGGGAAGAACGGGGAGAAATCACAAGGGGAAACACTCAAGAACAAGTCCAAATCACACATCCACTAGACAATCAAACACACAAGATCACAAGGTACATGAACAACAGAGGGAAAGATACAAGGTAAGGTTCATCTCCAAGAGGAGGTCTTGATGATATCCTAGATGGATCTTCCCACAAGGGGGTCTTGATGATATCCCGCGAGATCTTCTCCTAGATGGAGGTCTTGGCCTCCAATAGAGTAGTGGTCTCTCTCTCTCAAGAGTAGAGATAGGTAGGAGCAAAGCTCACCTAAGAATGAGCTATCACTTTGCTAACCCTAGAAAGGAGGTGGAGGAGGTCTATTTATAGCCCAAGGGGCAAAGGGGTACACGGGCTTCGACCCAAGTCATGCACGCAGGCGGGGTCCGGATGATCTGGATGGTGGCCCGGATGATCCGGGTGTCAGGGGTCCGGATGACCCGGGCGACCGTCCGGATGGTCCGGCTTCGTCTGGCAGGTTCTGTTGTCTTCGGGCACTATAGCCGGATCGTCCGAGGGGTTGTCCGGATCATCCGGGCTCGGTCCGGATCGTTCGGCTGGGGGTCCGGATGATCCGGGAAACTTCAGTCCTGCTCCATTCTTCTTCTTCCTTTCTTCCGTCTTCTCTTCCACGCTTCCCTTGCGGATGGTGTAGTCGTTCCTTGGCGCTTGCACTCCTCCTTGACATCCGTGAAGCTCTGACAATACCTATGCATGCACACGTAAGGAGTGTCAAGTAGTATACCATCCTCGAGAGTGTCAAGTGAGCACGTGTAAAGGAGATGATTCACCTTTGTGTATGTGAAGTAGATGTCGCACGTGTCACTTGCCAAATGAGCTCCCGATAACCCGATCTTGAGGTGAGTACGGGAGTATTGCCATGACTCGTATAATGGGCGCTTTTGAAGGTTGAGGTAGACGATTTCGAAGGTTTCTTGGTTATGTGTTGAAGGATGGATACAGCTGGATGTAGGATTTGCTAGTTTTGGGTGAGATGTTATGCTTCCCCTGTATCCCCAACACCTGATTGCATAACCGGAAAATTTCGGGAGTTTCATAGGTGGGAATTCAAGTAGCTCTTAGGATATCTTTCCGACGGATGTATGATATGAAATTGGGGTTCGACGTCTAGTGGTCCGCCTATTCACGGTTGGTTTTACAGTGGTCTCGTTGTGTCTTAAAGAGTCCTTGGCTATGCCGACTCGGGGACGCTTCGTATGTCGTGTGCACTGCCTTGTACATGATGGTGTTGTACAATCGAGCCCGTGTAGGCCCCACCACGAAAACTTCGCACGAAATCTCTATCATATGTTTGTTCCGGCTTATTCTGCAAGCCAAATCCTTTGTTTTGTTTTGATTTGTGGTATTCGAGTTGCTTCGAAGCCAAATGTTGAATCGATACCTTTCCGAAATGGTGTTCTCATACTCCGATGTGAATACCAATCCTTCTCGACAATCGAGGTTGTCATGTCAATCCTTTTCAACCGGCGTGTTTCTCTTCAAGTGGATCCGATCACTTCAACATCAGCAAGACCAATTATCGTTTCTTCTCAACGGTGTTTGTTTCATCCGTCTCCAAGTTGCCTTTGTTCTTTCCCGCCCACCCACCCTTTTACCTCAAGGACTAAGATTTCTTTACCAAGTATCCTTTTATTTTTGTGAAGTTTCTCTATTCTTTTCTGTCAATGTTCTTACCCGGTGGTTCTCAAGAAGATGTTCTACTAGTTCGTCATTCCTCATTCCTTTCTCTTCTCCGGTGGATTCAAGTCAAGTTTTGTTGATCATACCTTTTTCCTCATTTCAATGTCTTCTCATACCGGTGCACCTCATTATCATTCTACTTCTCGCTATTTGTTATTCGAGTGCTCAAGATATCTCGAAGATTCGTGTTTCCACTCTGCATTCGTTCAAGCTCTTTCGAGATTGGTATCTCATTCAAGTCATTTAATTCAACCGTGCAACATCTCTTTTAAATCTTTTAAGCGGTGTTCTTTTGAGTGGGCCCTAACCCACGGTCTTTTCCGAGGATCTTACGACTCTTCTATTTTCCCGAGCTATCCTAAATTCTTCTCCAAGTTTGACATAAGAATGAGTTATCATCAGTCAAATGCTTTTCTCCAAGATCTTTCAAATTTTTTCATAGTTGGCTCAACCTCTTCGCTTTTGATTCTTCCGGTGTGCCTCAATAATTCTTGGTGGTGTTTCTCGTTGTCATTCTCATCATTTGAAGACCGAAGAAGGATTTCTCTTAAATCTTGGTCCATTCTCTTGAATATTCATGGTCCTAGCTTGATGCCATCCTCTCATAATAGCTTTCGATTGAGACAACTCTTTTCTTACCATCCGGAGCATTTCATGAGTTGTTTCCATTTTTTTCCTCTGAAGGCCATCATGTCATAGTTCTTCATTCTCAGCGTGTAGCTATCCTTCTCCAAACCTTACCGGTGATTCGTTCAAATATCCTCTAATCAGTTCATGTTCTCTTCGTTCTCATGTATCTAAATCCCCTCAAATATCTTCATTCGTTTGCCAATTCTTCCCGGTGAATTGTGCCTTTGCTACGTTCATTTTCAATTGTTACGGTGGTTCGTTCAAGATTTCACCTCTTTCGTTATCATTTAATTCATTCGTTCTTTCCAATCCTACCGGTGGTTCATTGAAGACCTTCCCAAGTTTACGCTATATCTCTCTTAATCCTTTCTACGAGAATAAGTAGTATGCCAAATCCGTTGCTTGTCATCAATTTAAATTGGTGAAGGATACACATAACATAATTCTTATTTTTGTTTCATCCAAGTGATCTAGTTTCTTCTTTCCAGAGTTGTTCATCATGTCACATTTCTCGGTTCGAGATGCTTCATCTTTTCTTTTCTGGAGTTCCAAGTTTTCCGCATTATCTCGTCGCGAAGCTCCATCTAAATCATTGCAAGGCTTCACCTTGTTCTTTCAACTTCTCTTCCTTTCTATCATTCTTGTATTACCGGAGTTCTTCATGGAGGCTCAACATGGTGATTCTTTTCATTCTTCAATTGTTCTTTAAGATTTCTCTTCAAGTTATGATCCGTAAGCTATACTCAAAATTAAACAGGGTGCCCAACACTTGTTTTGTTTTGAGAAGCTCAAGTTTTCTCCGTCTTGCATTCCAAAGTGCAATTCCTTCTATATTATCTTTGGAGATGGTGTTATGTCACTCTTGACAATTTCCTTCATGTTTCATGATTCATATTGTTGTCAAGATTGAGGTATTTTTAAATCCATCAATCTCGTCATTGGAGTTATCTTGTGTTATATTTCACCTAAAGCCTTCCCTAAGGAATGTTGCTATTTGTGGTGCTTATCAATGATCCAAGTTTTCTCCTACCCTCTCGTCGAAAGCAATTTTCATCTCTTCGTTGATCTCAAGCAAGCAATTGTTTCCGTTGGTGGCGAAGCTCACCTCATAATTTTGAGATGTTTTCATAAGCCCGCCACAAGCTTATTCTTTTCGTTGTTGGTTTTCCAACAACTCCGTCTATAACCTTCTTGGAAGGGTGCTTTCGAGCTCATTTCGGCGAAGTTTGCATTTTCTCCTACATTCTGTTATTCCGTGATCTATCTTCTATTCTTTTGTTCCGAGGCATTGTGATGTTGTGCTCTTCACCCATCACCTCGTTTTGTGAGGATCATGTTCTTTTCTTGCTTATCCATTTAACCGAGTGTTGTGTCATCTCTCCAAGTTCTTTTCATCTTATCAAGTTTTCCTTCTTCTTTCGATGAGTCTTGCCCAAATTATATCAATCTTATTCCTTCTCTATCTAGTTTTAACCGGAGTGGTTTCAATATCTATCTTATCACTAAACCTCTTAGTTCTCATAATACTCCTTGTTCCTATTTTCTAACGGATTGTTTGCAATCTCGTTCATCTTTGTTGTACTCTTTCTTTTAAATTGCTCAACCTCTCAAGGTTAGTGGTTTCACTCATTTGTCGAAGAAGCAACTTAGTTTTACCTCTTCTCTTCCTCTTTCTGTTTTCCCTCCGGTGCCATCCTAGATCTCGGGACGAGATCCTCTCGTAGTGGTGGAGTGTTGTGCGCCCCAAGACCGGCGCTCGAGGCGGCTCCCATGTTTTTCGTTGTTGCCGTGTGATTTATTCGTTTGTTGCATTCATCATCGCATCATCCGCATTGCATCGGCACTCGTTGCCGTCATTGTTTTAAAACTTGCATCCGCTCGTAGTTGCCGCGTCCCCCCTTGCTTTTGTTGACCGCCCGAGACCAATCGTGTTTCGTTTCCCTTTTGTCCGACCACCTAACCCTCTTTGCACAACCACGACCCTCGCGCGTCCAAAACTCCCCGAACCCGACCGGCAGTCATTACCGTTGGTCCGGATCATCCCCTAACGTCTACAAAATATCTCCGTTTTCTGAATTGGACTCCCTATCTATTTTATCCGAACCGTCCGATTTAATCGGAGGGACCAAATACCCCTACCCAAAAACCCACTTGCTATATAAATAGTCTAACCCTAATTTTTAGGAGCCTTGTCCCATCGGTCTCGTCCCGCGCCGACCATCCACCCACTCGCCTCCCGTTGGGATCCTCCGAGATCCATCCCGGCCAACCACCGTCTCCTCTCCCGATCCAAAATTCCTCCAGCCTCCTCTCGTTTTCCCCAGCGAGCCAATCACCACAGCCCACGCAGACCTCCCCGAGCACCTCGTCCCCGCCTCTGCTCATCTCCGTGCCGCCGGCGACCGCAAGCCACCGGAGCACCAGGGTCCCCGTGCCCTTCCTCTCCAACCTCCCTTCGTCCAGGAGCCGAGCTCCTCGTTCCATCCCCGCGACCGTGCGACCGTGCGCCTCCTCGCCATCGCCTGCACCTCCATGGCCTTGCTACCGCGCGCTCCGCGACCTCGACAACCAGCAGATGAACCCGCGTTGCTCCTTCCTTCCCCTCCCCTGCTTTCTAGTCCCTCCTCTCACATCTCTCTCTCTCTCTCTGAACCAGGAACCCATCGATGGCCGCGTCCTTGTCGGCCTTTGGATTTGGCTCGTCCACGCCGGGGTTTCCCGAGCCGTCGCCCGCCTCGTCGTCGCGCCAAGGCGGCGTCCTCCTCATCCTAGCGCCGCCGCTAAGCTCCTCTGCGCGTCCGCATCCGCTTCCCTGCGAGCACGTCGCCTCCGCCGGTTCGCTCGCGTCCGCCAACTCCCTCTGCGCCAAATTCGCAACCACAGAGCCCGCGCCCGTTCCGGCCTCCGTCGGCCTCCGTCGTTGCGCCGCCATCGCCGGACCAGCAACGCGCCAAGTCCCGCTGCCGAGCCTCGCATCGAGCCGCTGCTCGCTTCATCGAAAACGAGCGCCTGCTGCGTTGACCCGTCCTCGACGCGCGGCGTGTCCGCCTCTGGGCATAGCGCGATCGCCCAAGACCGGCCAAGCCCAGCTTCCTCGCCGGCCCTTCTTCGCTGGTCTAGCCCATGGGTGAGCAACCCCCGCCTCTCCAGACACTATCGGGCCAGCCAGTTTGGCCCGCTTCATTTTTTCAGTCCTGCGATTTTGCCATTTATTCCGAGTTTCTTTTTCTGAAAAACCCTCCATGTTCATGCATTAACAATTAATTAACCGTGCATCGGATTAAAATGAGTTAAACATGTAAAATGCTTAGAATTTTATGTAGATTAATAATATGCCACTTTCATCCATGATTAATATGTTTAAAATGTTGTTTGTTTAAATTTGCTCAAATGCCATGTTAAAGTGCTTTAATTCATAACTAAATAACCGTAGCTCCATTTTAAATAAACTTTATATGTAAATGGGGTGGAAAAATGCCTAGTTTAACATGGTGCACTTTATTTTCCTGTTTAACAACTCTAAAATTATGTAATAGGCAGAACAGTACCAAATCTAAATCTATGCACATGAGGATTTTCCGAAATTGTTGTTTGTTGTTCCGGCCTCATTTAAACTTGTCTAGATAGGTAGTTTTCCTGTGCTTCACCCCTTGCCATGTTTAATAACATTTAATGTTGTTGGGTACATAACCGAGATCAAACTAAATAATTGATGTGGTGTTTTGTCAATATGCAACTCGTTGCATATTAAGCTCCACTTAACTTATAGTATGGTTTGTTGCACTTTGCCATGCCATGCCTCATTAAACCAGACATGCATCATACTTGATTTTGCTTCATGCCATGTTTATGTGATGGTTGTTTACTATGTTGTTTGTTTCTTTCCGGGTTGCTTCTCTCGTTAGCTTCGGTTTCGTTCCGGAGTTGTGAGGATCCATTCGACTTCGTGCGTTTGTCTTCTTCATGGACTTGTTCTTCTTCCTTGCGGGATTTCGGGCAAGATGACCATACCCTCGAAATCACTACTATCTTTGCTATGCTAGTTTGCTCGCTCTTTTGCTATGCCAATGCTACGATGCCTACCATTTGCTTGTCAGCCTCCCAAATTGCCATGTCAAACCTCTAACCCACCATGTCCTAGCAAACCGTTGTTTGGCTATGTTACCGCTTTGCTCAGCCCCTCTTATAGCGTTGTTAGTTGCAGGTGAAGATGAAGTTTGTTCCTTGTTGGAACATGGAGATGTTGTCCCTTGTTGGAACATGTTTACTTGTTGGGATATCACAATATCTCTTATTTAATTAATGCACCTATATACTTGGTAAAGGGTGGAAGGCTCGGCCTTATGCCTGGTGTTTTGTTCCACTCTTGCCGCCCTAGTTTCCGTCATACCGGTGTCATGTTCCCGGATTTTGCGTTCCTTACGCGGTCGGGTGATTTATGGGACCCCCCTGACAGTTTGCTTTGAATAAAACTTGTCCAGCAAGGCCCAACATTGGTTTTACCATTTGCCTCACCACCACCTATATTTCCCTGGGGAGTAATTAACCCAAGGGTCATCTTTATTTTAGCCCCGGCCAATGCTTGTCTAAGTGTTGGTCCAAACCGAGCCACTTCGGTGCCGCCCTAGGCAACTTGGGGTATCGTCGGTTGCCGTCGTAGTGTTCATCCGGTCGTGGCTCGAGGCGAGATCTGTGGCTACTATCGGGATGTCGGCACGCCGGAGGTCTTGCTGGTCTTGTTTTACCATTGTCGAAATGTCTTAATGTACCGGGATACCGAGTCTGATCGGAGTGTCTCGGGTGAAGGTCTATTCCTTCGTTGATCGCGAGAGCTTGTCATGGGCTAAGTTTGGACACCCCTGCAGGGTATAAACTTTCGAGAGCCGTGCCCGCGGTTATGTGGCTGATGGGAATTTGTTAACGTCCGGTTATAGAAAACCCGAAGTTGACCTTATTTAAAATGCATCAACCGCGTGTGTAACCGTGATGGTCTCTTTCCGGCGGAGTTCGGGAAGTGAACACAGTGTTGGAGTTATGCTTGACGTAGGTTGCTATAGGATCACTTCTTGATCATACTTTTATCGACCGTGCTTTGCCTTCTCTTCTCGCTCTCATTTGCGTATGTTAGCCACCATATATGCTAGTCGCTTGCTGCAGCTCCACCTCATTACTCCATCCTTCCTATAAGCTTAAATAGTCTTGATCTCGCGGGGTGAGATTGCTGAGTCCTCGTGACTCACGGATACTTCGAACCGAGTTTGCGGTGCCTATGTTATGCGAGCGGTGGCGCAACCAAGCTCAAGGAGGAGCTCGATGAAGATCTTGCCCTTTGTGTTGTTTCGTTCTAGTTGATCGATAGTGGAGCCCGGTTGGGGTCGATCGAGGACCTTTATGCATTTGGGGTTCTTTTTTTATTTTGGTTCCGTAGTCGGACCTTGATTGTATCTGGATGATGTAATGCTTTATTCATGTAATTGTGTGAAGTGGCGATTGTAAGCCAACTATGTATCTTTTTCCCTTATGTATTACATGGGTTGTGTGAAGATTACCTCACTTGCGACATTGCTTTCAATGCGGTTATGCCTCTAAGTCGTGCTTCGACACGTGGGAGATATAGCCGCATCGAGGGCGTTACAAGTTGGTATCAGAGCCAGGTACCATAATGATGTAGGTGGAACCCTAATTCGTCGATCTTTCACGTTTGGAGCGGGATCCCTCGAAGAACACGATGAACACAGGGAAGAACGGGGAGAAATCACAAGGGGAAACACTCAAGAACAAGTCCAATCACACATCCACTAGACAATCAAACACACGAGATCCAGAAGGTACATGAACAATCAAAGGGAAAGGTACAAGGTAAGGTTCATCTCCCAGAGGAGGTCTTGATGATATCCTAGATGGATCTTCCCACAAGGGGGTCTTGATGATATCCTAGATGGATCTTCCTAAAGAGGGTCTTGCATCCATGAAGGATCTTCTCCTAGATGGAGGTCTTGGCCTCCAATGGATTAGTAGTCTCTCTCTCTCAAGAGTAGAGATAGGTAGGAGCAAAGCTCACTTAAGAATGAGCTATCACTTTGCTAACCCTAGAAAGGAGGTGGAGGAGGTCTATTTATAGCCCAAGGCGAAGGGGTAAGTGAGGCGAAGGGGTACAGGGCTTCGGCCCAAGTCCACTGGCGGGGTTCGGATGATCCGGATGGTGGCGGATGATCCGGGTATTGAGTCCGGATGATCCGGCGACCGTCCGGATGATCCGGCCGTCGGCAGCTTCGTTGTCGTCGGGCGATTATCCGGATGATCGAGAGGGACCCGGATGATCCGGTGAGCCGGATGATCCGGACAGGTCCGGACGTCGGCCTGGCTCCTGCAGCCGCTCCGTCTTCTTCTCCTTTCTTCCGTCTTCTCTTCCACGCTTCCCTCGCGGATGGTGTAGTCGTTCCTTGGCGCTTGCACTCCTCCTTGACATCCGTGAAGCTCCAACAATACCTATGCTTGCACACGTAAGGAGTGTCAAGTAGTATACCATCCTCGAGAGTGTCAAGTGAGCACGTGTAAAGGAGATGATTCACCTTTGTGTATGTGAAGTAGATGCCACGTGTCACTTGCCAAATGGGCTCTTGGCGTGGTGATGTCCGTAGGATGCTCCGCATCACATTGTCTTGGGGCATAAGATTTACGAGAGAGGTATTGAAGTTGATAAAGCTAAAGTTGATGCTATTGAAAAGATCGATGTCCCAAGGACATAAAAGGTATAAGAAGTTTCCTTGGTCATCTGGTTTTTATAGGAGGTTCATTAAGGACTTTTCTAAAATCTCTAGGCCTCTAACTAATTTATTGCAAAAGATATTCCTTTTGTCTTTGATGATGATTGTGTAGAAGCATTTGAAATACTTAAGAAAGCTTTGATCCTGCACCTATTGTTCAGCCACGATTGGAATTTACCCTTTGAAACTCCTGCAGCAGCACTCGGTGGCTTCTGTATAAATAGTTTCCACAAACCGAACTCAAATTTATCATAATTAGTACAAAAGTACACTACAAAACTAGCCAGCTAATTTTACCACCAAATTCATGTTTCAATCAAAGCATGGTGCTAAAATGTCCAAGCAGTTTTCGAATTACCAAAAGCAGAAGAAATCTAAATCTTTATGATTAGGCTGCGGAAATGAGTAGTGTTTATGTTTGAGGTCAAATCAAACATTGCGTCAACATCACTCAAATCCTTCGCAACAATTTATCGCAATAAACCACTTCAATTACGTAAGTGCTCCTTCAAATGTCGAAACTTGTCAACCCTAATCTGAAGCATAAATGGAGACAGAACCACAAAATCGACATATGATGAGGAGGGGGAAGGAGCTCATCGAGAGGATCTTCTCCTTGGCTGGGTGCGGCGACAAGGCCCATGGCACAGGCTTGGTAAGGTCCCTCCGCCGCCTCCACCGCCTTCGGCGCCTCGTAGTACCTAAGGTGCGCCTCGTTGGTGAATCCCGCTCGCCTCTGCCTGCGGCGGCTCAGACACCCTAGCGGCATCCCTCCTCCTCTCCTCGAGATCACGGATACCCGATGCCACGATCGCGGAGGCAGCGGCGCCGTTGCGGCGAGGTCCATGGTGCGTTCGGCGAGATCCCTTTCCCGTTCCCTTTCTCCACCACCCAAATCCGTCTGCGCGTTTAGATGCTTCGTCACGCCTCGATGCATCTGAATTTATAGTTATACCCTTCGGCATCGTGGCGTGTTGTGTGTGAGAAGTGGCGATGCATTGCTTACGTGGACAAATGAGGAGGTCTTGGTCCACGATTTGTTGAATCTTGTTGCAAGAGTCAAAGACACGGTTGTGCGCTTATACATGCAGGCAGGTGGATGAGAAGAGTATTTTTTGGGTGAATTTTTATAAGGTAGCAAGGGTATTGCTCTGAATTTGGAATCAAAAGTGTTGAGATTGTATAAATGGTTATGGGTTGATGATACACGAGAGAAATTTGGTAAAAGCAACTAGATACCCACAGTTGAGGCTTACTTGGGTCGTGTTGTAAATGCTCTGACTAAACTTACTGTTGGGGACTTTCTATGGTGTGAAAGAGCCCCTTACCCCCACGTCATTCCATAGGGGCAGCTCGGTCGGAGAAAACCTAGCCGCCACCTTCCCTACCCCTCCACCCCCTTCATCTCGTGCAGCCAAGCGCTCGTCGGGCAAAGCCCGACATGCTGGCAGGACCTCGTCCCCAGCGTTAGTGCTCTCTTGGCAAAATTAAGTGTTTTCACCAATTTTGCATACAAATTCAGATCGACCCGGTTAAAAAATCGGATTTGACCCTTTGCTACCGCGACCTCGGCGTAGGTTATCTGACCTACCGCCGGGCCCTCGTGGTAGGGTGCGACGAGGGACGGCGCCGTCTCGCGTGCTAACGTGGATTAGCACTGATCGCCGGGGACCTGGCGGTAGGTTGTATAACCCTCTTGCGAGGCTCTGCGTAGGGTGTGCAAGGGTTTTGGAGGCAAAACGTTACGTAAGAAAAAGCGAGTGCCTAATCGTCCATTTTGCATCATGCTTTTATATCAATATTTATTGCATTATGGGCTGTTATTACACAATATATCTCAATACTTATGGCTATTCTCTCTTATTTTGCAAGGTTTACCATGAAGATGGGGAATGCTTGGACTGAAATTCGGCTGGAAAAGGAGCAAACATTGAAACCTATTCGACCTTGCTCCAAAATTATGAAACTCCACAAAAGTTATTTTTAAAATTAATAAAATTATTGAGCGAAGAAACTACGAGGGGCCCACACCGGCCGGGAGGGTGGGGCGCGCCACCCTCTTGGGCCACCCTTGTCTCCTGGGCCCTGGTGGCCCTCCGATGGCCATCTTCGCTATATAAAGGCTTTTACCCTGAAAAAATCGAGGCAAGCTTACGGGGAAACTCCGCGCCACGAGGCGGAACCTTGCAACCAATCTAGAGCTCCAGCGAGCTGTTCTCTGGGAAACTTCCCTCAGGGAGGAAATCATCACCAACGATCCTCTCATCATGAGGGGTCAATCTCCATCAACATCTTCACCAGCACCATCTCCTCTCAAAACCCTAGTTCATCTCTTGTATCCAATCTTGTATCAAAACCACAAATTGGTACTGTGGGTTGCTAGTAGTGTTGATTACTCCTTGTAGTTGATGCTAATTGGTTTACTTGGTGGAAGATCATATGTTCAGATCCTGAATGCATATTATTACTCCTCGATTATGAACATGAATATGCTTTGTGAGTAGTTACGTTTGTTCCCGAGGACATGGGTGAAGTCTTGCTATTAGTAGTCATGTGAATTTGGTATTAGATTCGATATTTTGATGAGATGTATGTTGTCTTTCCTCTAGTAGTGTTATGTGAGCGTCGACTACATGACACTTCACCATTATTGCGCCTAGAGGAAGGCATTGGGAAGTAATAAGTAGATCATGGATTGCTAGAGTGATGAAGCTTAAACCCTAGTTTATCGTTGCTTTGTAAGGGCTGATTTGGATCCATATGTCTAATCTGTGGTTAGGTTTACCTTAATACTTCTTTTGTAGTTGCGGATGCTTGCAATAGGGGTTAATCATAAGTGGGATGCTTGTCCAAGTAAGGGCAGTACCCAAGCACGGTCCACCCACATATCAAATTATCAAAGTACGAACGCGAATCATATGGCGTGATGAAAACTAACTGCGATAATTCCCATGTGTCCTCGGGAGCTCTTTTCTCATTATAAGAAATTGTCCAGGCTTGTCCTTTGCTACAAAAAGGATTGGGCCACCTTGCTGCACTTTATTTACTTTCATTGCTTGTTACTCGTTACAATTTCTCTTATCACAAAACTATTTATTACCTACAATTTCAGTGCTTGCAGAGAAAACCTTACTGAAAACCGCTTGTCATTTCCTTCTGCTCCTCGTTGGGTTCAACACTCTTATTTATCGAAAGGACTACGATAGATCCCCTATTTGTGGGTCATCAAGACTCTTTTAGGCGCGTTGCGGAGTGAAGCGCCTTTGGTGAGTGGAAATTGGTAAGGAAACATTTATATAGTGTGCTGAAATTTTACGCCACTTGTTACTATGGAAATTAATCCTTTGAGGGCTTGTTTGGGGTATCTTCACCTTGACGAGAAGAGTAAAGAGTTGCTCCTCAACCTACTGAACCTACTGAAAATATTTACTTTGAGATTCCTTGGTATGATAGAAAGCGCTAGCTAATCCCTTTGCGGAGATGGAACATTGCATCCGATTTACACCTTATCTTTGTGGATGAAGTTTGTGGATTATTTAAGCTTGCAAGTATTCCCGATGATGTTGTCAAAGGAAGGTCTTCCTTTATCTTTGAAGGAGATGCATTGACATGGTATAGGCTATGTGATGATCGAGATCTTGGAATTATAAGCGATTGGAGTTTGAATTTCACGGAAGTTCTATACTATGCATCTTGTTCATCGTGATCGTAATTACATATATAATCTCGGCCTCTCGAAGGAGAAAGCATCGCTCAAGCTTGGGGAGGCTTAAGTCAATGTTATATTCATGCCCCAATCATGAGCTCTCGAGAAATGATTATTCAAAAATTTATGCTCAGC
>JAHHZJ010002910.1:0-21085 GCA_021437245.1 Aegilops speltoides | reverse complement strand
TAATAGTCCAGAACGGCAAGAATCGCCAACACCGTGAGTGTTGATGACCGACACGTAATCACATCTTGGGGTTCAAAGAACTACGGAAATCACTTCAGACCCCAAAACGGTGAGTAATAGTCCACGAAACAGGTCGAATCGCCAAAATCATGAAAGTTGATGACCCACACGTAAACGCACCCTGTGGTTCGTTAATCGTGGAAATCACCCAGACCCCAAAATAGTGACTAATAATCCTCAAACGGGACAGAATCCGCCAAACTATGAGTGTTGATGACCGACACGTAAGCGCCCTTGGGGTTCAATAACCAGAAATCGCTTGGACCCCAAACGGTGAGTAATATCCACGAGACGGGTCAAAATCAACAAGAACCACGAAAGTGTTGATGACCGACACGTAAACACACCCTGGGGTACGTTAATCGGGAAATCGCCCGGACCCCAAAACAGTGAGTAATAGTCCACTAAACGGGCCACAATCGCCAAAACTACGAAAAGTTGATGATCGACACGTAAGCGCATCTTGGGGTTCAACAACCATGGAAATCACTTTGGGACCCCAAAACGGTGAGTAATAGTCCACTAAACGGGTCAAAATCGACAAAACCGTGGAGTGTTGATGACCAACACATAAACACACCCTGGGGTACGTTAATCATGGAAATCACTCTGGGACCCCAAAACAGTTAGTAATAGTCCATGAAACGGGCCAGAATCGGGTAAAACTATGAGTGTTGATGACCGACACGTAATAGCAACTTGGGGTTCAACAACTATGGAAATCACTTGGGGACCCCAAAACGGTGAGTAATAATCCAAGAAACGGGTCAGAATTAGCCAAAACTGCGAGTGTTGATGACCGACACATAAACGCACCCCAGGGTTCGTTAATCGTGGAAATCACTCTGGGACCACAAAATAGTGAGTAATAGTCCAATATACGGTCGAATCGCCAAAATCATGAAAAGTTGATGATCGACACGTAAACGCACCCTGCTGTTCGTTAATCATGTAAATCACCCGGACCCCAAAACAAAGGAGTAATAGTCCAAAAGGCAAGAATCGCCAAAACAGTGAGTGTTGATGACCGACACGTAAGCGCATCTTGGGGTTCAAGAACTATGGAAATCACGCCGACCCCAAAACGGTGAGTAATAGTCCACTAAACGGGTCGAATCGACAAAATCGCGAAAAGTTGATGACCCACACGTAAACACACCCCCTGTGGTTCGTTAATCGTGGAAATCACCCAGACCCAAAAATAGTGAGTAATTATCCTCAAACGGGACAGAATCCGCCAAAACTATGAGTGTTGATGACCGACACGTAAGCGCACCTTGGGGTTCAACAACCATGGAAATCGCTTTGGGACCCCAAAACAGTGAGTAATAGTCCACTAAACGGGTCAAAATCGACAAAAATTATGAGTGTTGACGACCGACACGTAAACACACCCTGGGTACGTTAATCGTGGAAATCGCCCGGACCCCAAAACAAAGTGAGTAATAGTCCACTAAACGGCCACAATCGGCCAAAACTATGAGTGTTGATGACCAACACGAAGCGCATCTTGGGGTTCAACAACCATGGAGATGGCAAAGGATCGGCAGAGATTGAAGTGTTAATGTGCCTCTCCGGTGTAACATCATCTTGTAACGGAGGATCATTGGGAATATTTTCAGAGGCAAGATTTTCAAAATCCGCGCCTCTCATGGTCCTGAGCGGCATCTTCTTCAGCCGCTTTATCCAAACGGGCCTTCTTGCTTGGTTTCGCTTGGTTCTAAGAGAAAAACAAAGTCAGCGTAAAAGCATAAGCCATTACACAATATACTAGAAGCATATGCTCGGTTTGGCTTACCCAGCAGCTATCTTCAATGGTGGTAACTGAGTGGCCGATGATTCACCAGAGGATGAATGGGAAGTGACCTGATAATCGGAGTCGGACGGATTAAGAGGTTGACGGAAGAAACCCGCTTAGAATTTAAAGCAATAAAAGGTCGGAGACCTCGGAGCGGCGCTTTCGAACCGGCTGTTTGGTAAACCGCAGAGGTAACTACCCGACCATCGTGCCGGGTTGTGCGGCGTAGCTTCATGTTGCTGCGTTTTCATAAGAAATTTGGGATCCAAATAAGCAAGAGGGTGAGAAAATTAACTTTACGGTTTGCTCAAGCAAATTTTGGCAAAGGCAAGTTTTCTCAATCAAGAGAGAATAGTTACCTCAAAAATCCCGCATTGCTGGCCTCAAAGGCCGCCTTGACAAGCATCATCATCAATAAGGCGGTAAAAAGTAATCCAAGTGAATCAAGTTCTACCTCAAGATCCGGATTACCCACATCATCATCAATGGCTGGGTCGGATGAAGCGTGGTTTTTCTTATGAGCTGGTTTCTAATAACTTTGGTCTTGGGCCGGGTCACGCCCGGTTTTCTCCGCTTTATCTTGTGAAAGTTTCTTGCTCCAAAACGGATTGTCACCCCGGTCGAAATAATTAAATGTCGCATACATAAAGCAGTAACAGGTTTAATGATGGAGCAACTAAAAGCTTATCACGGCGCGGTTTGTTGGTGGTGCAGAAGGAGGCAGACTGGTTTGAGCACGTAGATGTTCCGCTCATTCAGCATCTTCTTTACCGAAGTCTCAGAATTTCATCATCGAGAGTTGGATTTGGTGTGTCGGAGTGGGTCGCTGACACTATCAAGATATCGCACATCAAACCGAGCGCCGCCGAGGCAGATGCTCCATGATAACCAGCAGCGCAAGAAGGTCTATTCCCGCCAAACCGTTAGCCATAAAAGCTCGGAGCTTGGACAACATGGGCATATTTGCTTCTATCTTTGGCACTCGCCTTTGTGGAAAAGGATGGTGTTGCTTAGCCGCCCGGACGGAAGCCGTAAGGGATTTTCATCCTCGTGAGATGTATCTTTGTAATAAAACCAAGTCGCATTCCACCCTTGGGGTGAGTATGGAGTTTGACGGGGATAGGTGATCTCCTTCCTTTTGAATAGCCATGCCACCCAATTCAGTATGGGGCCGCGGTGAATTCAAGGCGACGGTTTAAATGAAAGAGGTCTCTAAACAGCTCAATGAAGGTTCCTCTGAAGATATACTTCAGATAATACTTGAAAGTGGCATAAGTTGGTGACGGAATTGGGGCCAATATCCCGGGAGGAGCTGAAAATTGGCTAACACGCCCCAGTAAAATTTAGAACCGGCGCGTTTGAAGCCCCGGCCAGTGATCTCATGAAGACCACAACCTCTCCTTCCGGGTGTAGGAGGACATTCTCTCCGTGGACCTCCAAAGGATTGTATCTTTATCATCTAAAGCGCCAATCGAGACTAGATCATCCACCGTGATTCGTGACACGAGAAGGAACCAAGTTGCATTCATACACTTGTTTGGCCATGATAAGATCTACAAGAAATAATTGATCCGTTCAAGAGCATGCTTGGTACAAGGTGTTGATCTAAACTAGATAAACCGGAGGCAGACTTATAAAACGGTTTTTCGCAATACAATATCATGTGGATTCTCGCGTTCAACCAGGGACTAATGATATGTATATGCCGTTTAGTGGTTATTTCTATAGTAGGTTAAACCGCCGACCTAAGCATTGAGGCAATTGAAGCTATGGATAACTAAGTATGCGTAAACAAGTTTTGCAAGATTATATTACAGCTGCGGATCAAACGCTAAGCTTACAAAAACGGAAAAATGCCGAGAAGTAAGGCGAAAATGTAAGTGAACTATGGAGCAGTATATGCGAAGATCTATGGGCTTAGATGAGAGACTACAGCGGATGCGCAGGATCGCTATTAAATACAGCACAGGTTCATGGATTCATTCAAAGTCAAAAGAACAGATATGAACGCCAAGAACACAGCATGGAACCGGAACCCTAAAGAACAGATCTAGGTCAAGAAGGGGAGAAAGCTACCGAACGGAGGGACCCCAAAACGGTGAGTAATAGTCCACGAAAACGGGTCAAAATCGCCAAAAACCGCGCGAGTGTTGATGACCAACACGTAAACACACCCCAGGGTTCGGTAATCATGGAAATCACCCCGGGACCCCAAAACAGTGAGTAATAGTCCACGAAACGGGCCAGAATCGGCCAAAACTATGAGTGTTGATGACCGACACGTAAGCGCACCTTGGGGTTCAACAACTATGGAAATCACTTCGGGACCCCAAAACGGTGAGTAATAGTCCACGAAAGTGTTGATGACCCAAAACGGGTCAAAATCGCCAAAACCACGAGTGTTGATGACCGACACGTAAACACACCCTGGGGTTTGTTAATCGTGGAAATCACTCCGGGACCCCAAAATAGTGAGTAATAGTCCACGAAACGGGCCAGAATCGGCCAAAACTATGAGTGTTGATGACCGACACGTAAGCGCACCTTGGGGTTCAACAACCATGGAAATCACTTTGGGACCCCAAAACGGTGAGTAATAGTCCACGAAACGGGTCAAAATCGGCCAAAACCGCGAGTGTTGATGACCGACACGTAAACGCACCCCGGGGTTCGTTAATCGTGGAAATCACTCGGGACCCCAAAATAGGACCCCAAAAAACCGCGAGTGAGTAATAGTCCACGGGAAATCACCCGGACCCCAAAATAGTGAATCGCCAAAACTATGAGTGTTGATGACCGACACGTAAGCGCACCTTGGGGTTCAACAACCATGGAAATCACTTTGGACCCCAAAACGGTGAGTAATAGTCCACGAAACGGGTCAAAATCAACAAAACCATGAGTGTTGATGACCGACACGTAAACACACCCTGGGTAGTCGTTAATCGTGGAAATCACTCCGGACCCCAAAACAGTGAGTAATAGTCCACGAAACGGGCCACAATCGCCAAAACTATGAGTGTTGATGACCGACACGTAAGCGCATCTTGGGGTTCAACAACCATGGAAATCACTTTGGGACCCCAAAACGGTGAGTAATAGTCCACGAAACGGGTCAAAATCGACAAAACCGCGAAAGTGTTGATGACCAACACGTAAACACACCCTGGGGTACGTTAATCATGGAAATCACTCCGGGACCCCAAAACAGTGAGTAATAGTCCACGAAACGGGCCAGAATCGGCTAAAACTATGAGTGTTGATGACCGACACGTAAGAGCAACTTGGGGTTCAACAACTATGGAAATCACTTCGGGACCCCAAAACGGTGAGTAATAATCCAAGAAACGGGTCAGAATCAGCCAAAACTGCGAGTGTTGATGACCGACACATAAACGCACCCCAGGGTTCGTTAATCGTGGAAATCACTCTGGGACCACAAAATAGTGAGTAATAGTCCAAGAAACGGGTCAGAATCGGCCAAAACTGCGAGTGTTGATGACCGACACGTAAACGCACCCCAGGGTTTGTTAATCATGTAAATCACTCCGGGACCCCAAAACAGTGAGTAATAGTCCATAAACGGCAAGAATCGGCCAACACCGTGAGTGTTGATGACCGACACGTAAGCGCATCTTGGGGTTCAGCAACTATGGAAATCACTTCGGGACCCCAAAACGGTGAGTAATAGTCCACGAAACGGGTCAGAATCGGCCAAAACTGCGAGTGTTGATGACCCACACGTAAACGCACCCAGGGTTCGTTAATCGTGGAAATCACCCAGACCCCAAAATAGTGAGTAATAATCCTCAAACGGACAGAATCCGCCAAAACTATGAGTGTTGATGACCGACACGTAAGCGCACCTTGGGGTTCAACAACCATGGAAATCACTTTGGGACCCCAAAACGGTGAGTAATAGTCCACGAAACGGGTCAAAATCAACAAAACCGCGAGTGTTGATGACCGACACGTAAATACACCACACACCCTGGGGTTCGTTAATCGTGGAAATCACTGGGACCCCAAAACGGTGAGTAATAGTCCACGAAAGCGGGGGTCAAAATCGCCAAAACCGCGAAAGTGTTGATGACCGACACGTAAACGCACCCGAGTGGTTGACGTTAATCATGGAAATCACCCGGGACCCCAAAAATAGTGAGTAATAGTCCACACGAAACGGGCAACTATGAATCGCCAAAACTATGAGTGTGTTGATGACCGACACGTAAGCGCACTTGGGGTTCAACAACTATGGAAATCACTTTGGGACCCCAAAACGGTGAGTAATAGTCCACTAAACGGGTCAAAATCGCCAAAACCACGAAAGTGTTGATGACCGACACGTAAACACACCCCAAAGGGTTCGTTAATCGTGGAAATCACCCGGACCCCAAAATAGTGAGTAATAGTCCACAAACGGGCCAGAATCGCCAAAACTATGAGTGTTGATGACCGACACGTAAGCGCACCTTGGGGTTCAACAACCATGGAAATCACTTTGGGACCCCAAAACGGTGAGTAATAGTCCACGAAACGGGTCAAAATCGACAAAAACCATGAGTGTTGATGACCGACACGTAAACACACCCCAAAATTCGTTAATCGTGGAAATCACTCCGGGACCCCAAAATAGTGAGTAATAGTCCACGAAACGGGCCACAATCGGCCAAAACTATGAGTGTTGATGACCGACACGTAAGCGCATCTTGGGGTTCAACAACCATGGAAATCACTTTGGGACCCCAAAACGGTGAGTAATAGTCCACGAAACGGGTCAAAATCGACAAAAACCGCGAGTGTTGATGACCAACACGTAAACACACCCTGGGGTACGTTAATCATGGAAATCACCCGGACCCCAAAACAGTGAGTAATAGTCCACGAAACGGGCCAGAATCGGCTAAAACTATGAGTGTTGATGACCGACACGTAAGAGCAACTTGGGGTTCAACAACTATGGAAATCACTTCGGGACCCCAAAACGGTGAGTAATAATCCAAGAAACGGGTCAGAATCAGCCAAAACTGCGAGTGTTGATGACCGACACATAAACGCACCCCAGGGTTCGTTAATCGTGGAAATCACTCTGGGACCACAAAATAGTGAGTAATAGTCCAAGAAACGGGTCAGAATCGCCAAAACTGCGAGTGTTGATGACCGACACGTAAACGCACCCCAGGGTTTGTTAATCATGTAAATCACTCCGAGACCCCAAAACAGTGAGTAATAGTCCAGAAAACGGCAAGAATCGGCCAACACCGTGAGTGTTGATGACCGACACGTAAGCGCATCTTGGGGTTCAGCAACTATGGAAATCACTTCGGGACCCCAAAACGGTGAGTAATAGTCCACGAAAACGGGTCAGAATCGCCAAAACTGCGAGTGTTGATGACCCACACGTAAACGCACCCCAGGGTTCGTTAATCGTGGAAATCACTCCAGGACCCCAAAATAGTGAGTAATAATCCTCGAAACGGGACAGAATCCGCCAAAACTATGAGTGTTGATGACCGACACGTAAGCGCACCTTGGGGTTCAACAACCATGGAAATCGCTTTGGGACCCCAAAACGGTGAGTAATAGTCCACGAAACGGGTCAAAATCAACAAAACCACGAGTGTTGATGACCGACACGTAAACACACCCTGGGGTACGTTAATCGTGGAAATCGCTCCGGGACCCCAAAACAGTGAGTAATAGTCCACGAAACGGGCCACAATCGGCCAAAACTATGAGTGTTGATGACCGACACGTAAGCGCATCTTGGGGTTCAACAACCATGGAAATCACTTTGGGACCCCAAAACGGTGAGTAATAGTCCACGAAACGGGTCAAAATCGACAAAACCGCGAGTGTTGATGACCAACACGTAAACACACCCTGGGGTACGTTAATCATGGAAATCACTCCGGGACCCCAAAACAGTGAGTAATAGTCCACGAAACGGGCCAGAATCGGCTAAAACTATGAGTGTTGATGACCGACACGTAAGAGCAACTTGGGGTTCAACAACTATGGAAATCACTTCGGGACCCCAAAACGGTGAGTAATAATCCAAGAAACGGGTCAGAATCAGCCAAAACTGCGAGTGTTGATGACCGACACATAAACGCACCCCAGGGTTCGTTAATCGTGGAAATCACTCTGGGACCACAAAATAGTGAGTAATAGTCCAAGAACGGGTCAGAATCGCCAAAACTGCGAAAGTGTTGATGACCGACACGTAAACGCACCCTGTGGTTTGTTAATCATGTAAATCACTCCGGGACCCCAAAACAGTGAGTAATAGTCCAGAAACGGCAAGAATCGGCCAACACCGTGAGTGTTGATGACCGACACGTAAGCGCATCTTGGGGTTCAGCAACTATGGAAATCACTTCGGGACCCCAAAACGGTGAGTAATAGTCCACGAAACGGGTCGAATCGCCAAAAACTGAAAGTGTTGATGACCCACACGTAAACGCACCCTGTGGTTCGTTAATCGTGGAAATCACTCCAGGACCCCAAAATAGTGACTAATAATCCTCGAAACGGGACAGAATCCGCCAAAACTATGAGTGTTGATGACCGACACGTAAGCGCACCTTGGGGTTCAATAACCAGGGAAATCGCTTTGGGACCCCAAAACGGTGAGTAATAGTCCACGAAACGGGTCAAAATCAACAAAACCACGAGTGTTGATGACCGACACGTAAACACACCCTGGGGTACGTTAATCGTGGAAATCGCTCCGGGACCCCAAAACAGTGAGTAATAGTCCACGAAACGGGCCACAATCGGCCAAAACTATGAGTGTTGATGACCGACACGTAAGCGCATCTTGGGGTTCAACAACCATGGAAATCACTTTGGGACCCCAAAACGGTGAGTAATAGTCCACGAAACGGGTCAAAATCGACAAAAACCGCGAGTGTTGATGACCAACACGTAAACACACCCTGGGGTACGTTAATCATGGAAATCACTCCGGGACCCCAAAACAATGAGTAATAGTCCACGAAACGGGCCAGAATCGGCTAAAACTATGAGTGTTGATGACCGACACGTAAGAGCAACTTGGGGTTCAACAACTATGGAAATCACTTCGGGACCCCAAAACGGTGAGTAATAATCCAAGAAACGGGTCAGAATCAGCCAAAACTGCGAGTGTTGATGATCGACACATAAACGCACCCCAGGGTTCGTTAATCGTGGAAATCACTCTGGGACCACAAAATAGTGAGTAATAGTCCAAGAACGGGTCGAATCGCCAAAACTGCGAAAAGTTGATGACCGACACGTAAACGCACCCTGTGGTTTGTTAATCATGTAAATCACCCGGACCCCAAAACAAAGAGTAATAGTCCAAAACGGCAAGAATCGCCAACACCGTGAGTGTTGATGACCGACACGTAAGCGCATCTTGGGGTTCAGCAACTATGGAAATCACTTCGGGACCCCAAAACGGTGAGTAATAGTCCACGAAACGGGTCGAAATCGCCAAAACATGAAAGTGTTGATGACCCACACGTAAACGCACCCAGGGTTCGTTAATCGTGGAAATCACTCTAGGACCCCAAAATAGTGACTAATAATCCTCGAAACGGGACAGAATCCGCCAAAACTATGAGTGTTGATGACCGACACGTAAGCGCACCTTGGGGTTCAACAACCATGGAAATCGCTTTGGGACCCCAAAACGGTGAGTAATATTCCACGAAACGGGTCAAAATCAACAAAAACCGCGAGTGTTGATGACCGGCACGTAAACACACCCCAGGGTACGTTAATCGTGGAAATCGCTCCGGGACCCCAAAACAGTGAGTAATAGTCCACGAAACGGGCCACAATCGGCCAAAACTATGAGTGTTGATGACCGAAACGTAAGCGCATCTTGGGGTTCAACAACCATGGAAATCACTTTGGGACCCCAAAAAGGTGAGTAATAGTCCACGAAACGGGTCAAAATCGACAAAACCGCGAAAGTGTTGATGACCAACACGTAAACACACCCTGGGTACGTTAATCATGGAAATCACCCGGGACCCCAAAACAGTGAGTAATAGTCCACGAAACGGGCCGAATCGGCTAAAACTATGAGTGTTGATGACCGACACGTAAGAGCAACTTGGGGTTCAACAACTATGGAAATCACTTGGGACCCCAAAACGGTGAGTAATAATCCAAGAAACGGGTCGAAATCAGCCAAAACTGCGAGTGTTGATGATCGACACATAAACGCACCCTGTGGTTCGTTAATCGTGGAAATCACTCGGGACCACAAAATAGTGAGTAATAGTCCAAGATACGGGTCAGAATCGCCAAAACTGCGAGTGTTGATGACCGACACGTAAACGCACCCCAGGGTTTGTTAATCATGTAAATCACTCCGGGACCCCAAAACAGTGAGTAATAGTCCAGAAAACGGCAAGAATCGGCCAACACCGTGAGTGTTGATGACCGACACGTAAGCGCATCTTGGGGTTCAGCAACTATGGAAATCACTTCGGGACCCCAAAACGGTGAGTAATAGTCCACGAAACGGGTCAGAATCGGCCAAAACTGCGAGTGTTGATGACCCACACGTAAACGCACCCCAGGGTTCGTTAATCGTGGAAATCACTCCAGGACCCCAAAATAGTGACTAATAATCCTCGAAACGGGACAGAATCCGCCAAAACTATGAGTGTTGATGACCGACACGTAAGCGCACCTTGGGGTTCAATAACCAGGGAAATCGCTTTGGGACCCCAAAACGGTGAGTAATAGTCCACGAAACGGGTCAAAATCAACAAAAACCACGAGTGTTGATGACCGACACGTAAACACACCCTGGGGTACGTTAATCGTGGAAATCGCTCCGGGACCCCAAAACAGTGAGTAATAGTCCACGAAACGGGCCACAATCGGCCAAAACTATGAGTGTTGATGACCGACACGTAAGCGCATCTTGGGGTTCAACAACCATGGAAATCACTTTGGGACCCCAAAACGGTGAGTAATAGTCCACGAAACGGGTCAAAATCGACAAAAACCGCGAGTGTTGATGACCAACACGTAAACACACCCTGGGGTACGTTAATCATGGAAATCACCCGGACCCCAAAAAAGTGAGTAATAGTCCACGAAACGGGCCGAATCGGCTAAAACTATGAGTGTTGATGACCGACACGTAAGAGCAACTTGGGGTTCAACAACTATGGAAATCACTTCGGGACCCCAAAACGGTGAGTAATAATCCAAGAAACGGGTCAGAATCAGCCAAAACTGTGAGTGTTGATGACCGACACATAAACGCACCCTAGGGTTCGTTAATCGTGGAAATCACTCTGGGACCACAAAATAGTGAGTAATAGTCCAAGAAACGGGTCAGAATCGGCCAAAACTGCGAGTGTTGATGACCGACACGTAAACGCACCCCAGGGTTTGTTAATCATGTAAATCACTCCGGGACCCCAAAACAGTGAGTAATAGTCCAGAAAACGGCAATAATCGGCCAACACCGTCAGTGTTGATGACCGACACGTAAGCGCATCTTGGGGTTCAGCAAGTATGGAAATCACTTCGGGACCCCAAAACGGTGAGTAATAGTCCACGAAACGGGTCAAAATCGGCCAAAACTGCGAGTGTTGATGACCCACACGTAAACGCACCACATGGTTCGTTAATCGTGGAAATCACTCCAGGACCCCAAAATAGTGACTAATAATCCTCGAAACGGGACAGAATCCGCCAAAACTATGAGTGTTGATGACCGACACGTAAGCGCACCTTGGGGTTCAACAACCATGGAAATCGCTTTGGGACCCCAAAACGGTGAGTAATAGTCCACGAAACGGGTCAAAATCAACAAAACCACGAGTGTTGATGACCGACACGTAAACACACCCTGGGTACGTTAATCGTGGAAATCGCCCGGACCCCAAAACAGTGAGTAATAGTCCACGAAACGGGCCACAATCGCCAAAACTATGAGTGTTGATGACCGACACGTAAGCGCATCTTGGGGTTCAACAACCATGGAAATCACTTTGGGACCCCAAAACGGTGAGTAATAGTCCACGAAACGGGTCAAAATCGACAAAACCGCGAGTGTTGATGACCAACACGTAAACACACCTGGGTACGTTAATCATGGAAATCACCCGGACCCCAAAACAGTGAGTAATAGTCCACGAACGGGCCGAATCGGCTAAACTATGAGTGTTGATGACCGACACGTAAGAGCAACTTGGGGTTCAACAACTATGGAAATCACTTGGGACCCCAAAACGGTGAGTAATAATCCAAGAAACGGGTCGAAATCAGCCAAAACTGCGAGAGTGTTGATGACCGACACATAAACGCACCCTGTGGTTCGTTAATCGTGGAAATCACTCGGGACCACAAAATAGTGAGTAATAGTCCAAGAACGGGTCGAATCGCCAAAACTGCGAGTGTTGATGACCGACACGTAAACGCACCCCGTGGTTTGTTAATCATGTAAATCACCCGGACCCCAAAACAGTGAGTAATAGTCCAAAAAGCGGCAAGAATCGCCAACACCGTGAGTGTTGATGACCGACACGTAAGCGCATCTTGGGTTCAACAACTATGGAAATCACTTCGGGACCCCAAAACGGTGAGTAATAGTCCACGAAACGGGTCAGAATCGGCCAAAACTGCGAGTGTTGATGACCCACACGTAAACGCACCCAGGGGTTCGTTAATCGTGGAAATCACCCAGACCCCAAAATAGTGAGTAATAATCCTCAAACGGGACAGAATCCGCCAAAACTATGAGTGTTGATGACCGACACGTAAGCGCACCTTGGGGTTCAACAACCATGGAAATCGCTTTGGGACCCCAAAACGGTGAGTAATAGTCCACGAAACGGGTCAAAATCAACAAAAACCGCGAGTGTTGATGACCGACACGTAAACACACCCTGGGTACGTTAATCGTGGAAATCGCTCCGGGACCCCAAAACAGTGAGTAATAGTCCACGAAACGGGCCACAATCGGCCAAAACTATGAGTGTTGATGACCGACACGTAAGCGCATCTTGGGGTTCAACAACCATGGAAATCACTTTGGGACCCCAAAACGGTGAGTAATAGTCCACGAAACGGGTCAAAATCGACAAAAACCGCGAGTGTTGATGACCAACACGTAAACACACCCTGGGTACGTTAATCATGGAAATCACCCGGACCCCAAAACAGTGAGTAATAGTCCACGAAACGGGCCAGAATCGGCTAGAACTATGAGTGTTGATGACCGACACGTATGAGCAACTTGGGGTTCAACAACTATGGAAATCACTTCGGGACCCCAAAACGGTGAGTAATAATCCAAGAAACGGGTAGAAATCAGCCAAAACTGTGAGTGTTGATGACCGACACATAAACGCACCCCAGGGTTCCTTAATCGTGGAAATCACTCTGGGACCACAAAATAGTGAGTAATAGTCCAAGAAACGGGTCAGAATCGGCCAAAACTGCGAGTGTTGATGACCGACACGTAAACGCACCCCAGGGTTTGTTAATCATGTAAATCACCCGGACCCCAAAACAGTGAGTAATAGTCCAGAAACGGCAAGAATCGCCAACACCGTGAGTGTTGAGTGTTGATGACCGACACGTAAGCGCATCTTGGGGTTCAACAACTATGGAAATCACTTGGGACCCCAAAACGGTGAGTAATAGTCCACGAAACGGGTCAAAATCGCCAAAACTGCGAAAGTGTTGATGACCCACACGTAAACGCACCCTGTGGTTCGTTAATCGTGGAAATCACCCAGACCCCAAAATAGTGAGTAATAATCCTCAAACGGGACAGAATCCGCCAAAACTATGAGTGTTGATGACCGACACGTAAGCGCACCTTGGGGTTCAACAACCATGGAAATCGCTTTGGGACCCCAAAACGGTGAGTAATAGTCCACGAAACGGGTCAAAATCAACAAAAACCGCGAGTGTTGATGACCGACACGTAAACACACCCTGGGGTACGTTAATCGTGGAAATCGCTCCGGGACCCCAAAACAGTGAGTAATAGTCCACGAAACGGGCCACAATCGGCCAAAACTATGAGTGTTGATGACCGACACGTAAGCGCATCTTGGGGTTCAACAACCATGGAAATCACTTTGGGACCCCAAAACGGTGAGTAATAGTCCAAAAATCGCGGGTCAAAATCGACAAAAACCCGTTAATCGAATCACCCGGACCCCAAAAAGTGAGTAATAGTCCACTGATGAAACACACGTAAACACACCCAAAACGGTGAGTAATAATCCAAGAAACGGGTCCAGCCAAATTAATCATGGAAATCACCCGGACCCCAAAACGGTGAGTAATAGTCCACGAAACGGGACCGCCAAAACTAGAGTGTTGATGATAGTCCACCTTGGGGTTCAACAATCATGGAAATCACCCGGGACCCCAAAACGGTGAGTAATAGTCCAAGAAACGGCCAAATCGCCAAAACTGAGTGTTGATGACCGACACGTAAAGCGCACCTTGGGGTTCAACAACTATGGAAATCACTTTGGGACCCCAAAATAGGTGAGTAATAGTCCACGAACGGGTCAAAATCGCCAAAACTATGAGTGTTGATGACCGACACGTAAACGCACCCTGGGGTTCGTTAATCGTGGAAATCACTCCGGACCCCAAAATAGTGAGTAATAGTCCACTAAACGGGCCAAAATCGGCCAAAAAACCATGAGAGTGTTGATGACCGACACGTAAGCGCATCTTGGGTTCAACAACCATGGAAATCACTTTGGGACCCCAAAACGGTGAGTAATAGTCCACGAAACGGGTCAAAATCGACAAAACCGCGAGTGTTGATGATGACCAACACGTAAACACACCCGGGTACGTTAATCATGGAAATCACCCGGACCCCAAAACAGTGAGTAATAGTCCACGAAACGGGCCAGAATCGGCTAAAACTATGAGTGTTGATGACCGACACGTAAGAGCAACTTGGGGTTCAACAACTATGGAAATCACTTCGGGACCCCAAAACGGTGAGTAATAATCCAAGAAACGGGTCAGAATCAGCCAAAACTGCGAGTGTTGATGACCGACACATAAACGCACCCCAGGGTTCGTTAATCGTGGAAATCACTCTGGGACCACAAAATAGTGAGTAATAGTCCAAGATACGGGTCAGAATCGCCAAAACTGCGAGTGTTGATGACCGACACGTAAACGCACCCCAGGGTTTGTTAATCATGTAAATCACCCGGGACCCCAAAACAAAGGAGTAATAGTCCAGAAAACGGCAATAATCGGCCAACACCGTCAGTGTTGATGACCGACACGTAAGCGCATCTTGGGGTTCAGCAAGTATGGAAATCACTTCGGGACCCCAAAACGGTGAGTAATAGTCCACGAAACGGGTCAAAATCGGCAAAAACTGCGAGTGTTGATGACCCACACGTAAACGCACCACATGGTTCGTTAATCGTGGAAATCACTCCAGGACCCCAAAATAGTGACTAATAATCCTCGAAACGGGACAGAATCCGCCAAAACTATGAGTGTTGATGACCGACACGTAAGCGCACCTTGGGGTTCAACAACCATGGAAATCGCTTTGGGACCCCAAAACGGTGAGTAATAGTCCACGAAACGGGTCAAAATCAACAAAAACCGCGAGTGTTGATGACCGACACGTAAACACACCCTGGGGTACGTTAATCGTGGAAATCGCTCCGGGACCCCAAAACAGTGAGTAATAGTCCACGAAACGGGCCACAATCGCCAAAACTATGAGTGTTGATGACCGACACGTAAGCGCATCTTGGGGTTCAACAACCATGGAAATCACTTTGGGACCCCAAAACGGTGAGTAATAGTCCACGAAACGGGTCAAAATCGACAAAAACCGCGAGTGTTGATGACCAACACGTAAACACACCCAGGGTACGTTAATCATGGAAATCACTCCGGGACCCCAAAACAGTGAGTAATAGTCCACGAAACGGGCCAGAATCGGCTAAAACTATGAGTGTTGATGACCGACACGTAAGAGCAACTTGGGGTTCAACAACTATGGAAATCACTTCGGGACCCCAAAACGGTGAGTAATAATCCAAGAAACGGGTCAGAATCAGCCAAAACTGCGAGTGTTGATGACCGACACATAAACGCACCCAAGGGTTCGTTAATCGTGGAAATCACTCGGGACCACAAAATAGTGAGTAATAGTCCAAGAACGGGTCGAATCGCCAAAACTGCGAAAGTGTTGATGACCGACACGTAAACGCACCCTGTGGTTTGTTAATCATGTAAATCACCCGGACCCCAAAACAGTGAGTAATAGTCCAGAAACGGCAAGAATCGGCCAACACCGTGAGTGTTGATGACCGACACGTAAGCGCATCTTGGGGTTCAGCAACTATGGAAATCACTTCGGGACCCCAAAACGGTGAGTAATAGTCCACGAAACGGGTCAAAATCGGGTCGAAAATGTTGATGACCAAAAACGCAGAAGTGTTGATGACCCACGTAAACGCACCCTATGAGTGTTGATGACCGACACGTGGTTCGTTAATCGTGGAAATCACTCCAGGACCCCAAAATAGTGACTAATAATCCTCGAAACGGGACAGAATCCGCCAAAACTATGAGTGTTGATGACCGACACGTAAGCGCACCTTGGGGTTCAACAACCATGGAAATCGCTTTGGGACCCCAAAACGGTGAGTAATAGTCCACGAAACGGGTCAAAATCAACAAAAACCGCGAGTGTTGATGACCGACACGTAAACACACCCTCGGTATGTTAATCGTAGAAATCGCTCCGGGACCCCAAAACAGTGAGTAATAGTCCACGAAACGGGCCACAATCGGCCAAAACTATGAGTGTTGATGACCGACACGTAAGCGCATCTTGGGGTTCAACAACCATGGAAATCACTTTGGGACCCCAAAACGGTGAGTAATAGTCCACGAAACGGGTCAAAATCGACAAAAACCGCGAGTGTTGATGACCAACACGTAAACACACCCTGGGTACGTTAATCATGGAAATCACCCGGACCCCAAAACAGTGAGTAATAGTCCACGAAACGGGCCAGAATCGGCTAAAACTATGAGTGTTGATGACCGACACGTAAGAGCAACTTGGGGTTCAACAACTATGGAAATCACTTCGGGACCCCAAAACGGTGAGTAATAATCCAAGAAACGGGTCAGAATCAGCCAAAACTGCGAGTGTTGATGATCCGACACATAAACGCACCCTGTGGTTCGTTAATCGTGGAAATCACTCGGGACCACAAAATAGTGAGTAATAGTCCAAGAAACGGGTCAATCGCCAAAACTGCGAGTGTTGATGACCGACACGTAAACGCACCCCGTGGTTTGTTAATCATGTAAATCACCCGGACCCCAAAACAGTGAGTAATAGTCCAGAACGGCAAGAATCGCCAACACCGTGAGTGTTGATGACCGACACGTAAGCGCATCTTGGGGTTCAACAACTATGGAAATCACTTGGGACCCCAAAACGGTGAGTAATAGTCCACGAAACGGGTCGAATCGCCAAAACTGCAGTGTTGATGACCCACACGTAAACGCACCCTGGGTTCGTTAATCGTGGAAATCACCCAGACCCCAAAATAGTGACTAATAATCCTCAAACGGGACAGAATCCGCCAAAACTATGAGTGTTGATGACCGACACGTAAGCGCACCTTGGGGTTCAACAACCATGGAAATCGCTTTGGGACCCCAAAACGGTGAGTAATAGTCCACGAAACGGGTCAAAATCAACAAAACCACGAGTGTTGATGACCGACACGTAAACACACCCTGGGGTACGTTAATCGTGGAAATCGCTCCGGGACCCCAAAACAGTGAGTAATAGTCCACGAAACGGGCCACAATCGGCCAAAACTATGAGTGTTGATGACCGACACGTAAGCGCATCTTGGGGTTCAACAACCATGGAAATCACTTTGGGACCCCAAAACGGTGAGTAATAGTCCACGAAACGGGTCAAAATCGACAAAAACCGCGAGTGTTGATGACCAACACGTAAACACACCCTGGGGTACGTTAATCATGGAAATCACTCCGGGACCCCAAAACAGTGAGTAATAGTCCACGAAACGGGCCAGAATCGGCTAAAACTATGAGTGTTGATGACCGACACGTAAGAGCAACTTGGGGTTCAACAACTATGGAAATCACTTCGGGACCCCAAAACGGTGAGTAATAATCCAAGAAACGGGTCAGAATCAGCCAAAACTATGAGTGTTGATGACGACACATAAACGCACCCTGTGGTTCGTTAATCGTGGAAATCACTCGGGACCACAAAATAGTGAGTAATAGTCCAAGAACGGGTCAAATCGCCAAAACTGCGAAAGTGTTGATGACCGACACGTAAACGCACCCTGTGGTTTGTTAATCATGTAAATCACCCGGACCCCAAAACACAGTGAGTAATAGTCCATAAACGGCAAGAATCGGCCAACACCGTGAGTGTTGATGACCGACACGTAAGCGCATCTTGGGGTTCAGCAACTATGGAAATCACTTCGGGACCCCAAAACGGTGAGTAATAGTCCACGAAACGGGTCAGAATCGGCCAAAACTGCGAGTGTTGATGACCCACACGTAAACGCACCCCAGGGTTCGTTAATCGTGGAAATCACTCTAGGACCCCAAAATAGTGACTAATAATCCTCGAAACGGGACAGAATCCGCCAAAACTATGAGTGTTGATGACCGACACGTAAGCGCACCTTGGGGTTCAACAACCATGGAAATCGCTTTGGGACCCCAAAACGGTGAGTAATAGTCCACGAAACGGGTCAAAATCAACAAAAACCGCGAGTGTTGATGACCGACACGTAAACACACCCTGGGGTACGTTAATCGTGGAAATCGCTCCGGGACCCCAAAACAGTGAGTAATAGTCCACGAAACGGGCCACAATCGGCCAAAACTATGAGTGTTGATGACCGACACGTAAGCGCATCTTGGGGTTCAACAACCATGGAAATCACTTTGGGACCCCAAAACGGTGAGTAATAGTCCACGAAACGGGTCAAAATCGACAAAACCGCGAAAAGTTGATGACCAACACGTAAACACACCCTGGGTACGTTAATCATGGAAATCACCCGGACCCCAAAACAGTGAGTAATAGTCCACGAAACGGGCCGAATCGGCTAAAACTATGAGTGTTGATGACCGACACGTAAGAGCAACTTGGGGTTCAACAACTATGGAAATCACTTGGGACCCCAAAACGGTGAGTAATAATCCAAGAAACGGGTCGAATCAGCCAAAATCTGCGAGTGTTGATGACCGACACATAAACGCACCCTGTGGTTCGTTAATCGTGGAAATCACTCGGGACCACAAAATAGTGAGTAATAGTCCAAGAACGGGTCGAATCGCCAAAACTGCGAGTGTTGATGACCGACACGTAAACGCACCCCTGTGGTTTGTTAATCATGTAAATCACCCGGACCCCAAAACAAAGTGAGTAATAGTCCAAAAACGAAATAGCAAGAATCGCCAACACCGTGAGTGTTGATGACCGACACGTAAGCGCATCTTGGGGTTCAACAACTATGGAAATCACTTGGGACCCCAAAACGGTGAGTAATAGTCCACGAAACGGGTCAATCGCCAAAACTGCGAGTGTTGATGACCCACACGTAAACGCACCCTGGGTTCGTTAATCGTGGAAATCACTCCAGACCCCAAAATAGTGACTAATAATCCTCAAACGGGACAGAATCCGCCAAAACTATGAGTGTTGATGACCGACACGTAAGCGCACCTTGGGGTTCAACAACCATGGAAATCGCTTTGGGACCCCAAAGCGGTGAGTAATAGTCCACGAAACGGGTCAAAATCAACAAAACCACGAGTGTTGATGACCGACACGTAAACACACCCTGGGTACGTTAATCGTGGAAATCGCCCGGACCCCAAAACAGTGAGTAATAGTCCACGAAAACGGCCACAATCGCCAAAACTATGAGTGTTGATGACCGACACGTAAGCGCATCTTGGGGTTCAACAACCATGGAAATCACTTTGGGACCCCAAAACGGTGAGTAATAGTCCACGAAACGGGTCAAAATCGACAAAACCGCGAGTGTTGATGACCAACACGTAAACACACCCTGGGGTACGTTAATCATGGAAATCACCCGGACCCCAAAACAGTGAGTAATAGTCCACGAAACGGGCCGAATCGGCTAAAACTATGAGTGTTGATGACCGACACGTAAGAGCAACTTGGGGTTCAACAACTATGGAAATCACTTGGGACCCCAAAACGGTGAGTAATAATCCAAGAAACGGGTCGAATCAGCCAAAATCGCTGAGTGTTGATGACCGACACATAAACGCACCCCAGGGTTCGTTAATCGTGGAAATCACTCTGGGACCACAAAATAGTGAGTAATAGTCCAAGAAACGGGTCAGAATCGGCCAAAACTGCGAGTGTTGATGACCGACACGTAAACGCACCCCAGGGTTTGTTAATCATGTAAATCACTCCGGGACCCCAAAACAGTGAGTAATAGTCCAGAAAACGGCAAGAATCGGCCAACACCGTGAGTGTTGATGACCGACACGTAAGCGCATCTTGGGGTTCAGCAACTATGGAAATCACTTCGGGACCCCAAAACGGTGAGTAATAGTCCACGAAACGGGTCAGAATCGGCCAAAACTGCGAGTGTTGATGACCCACACGTAAACGCACCCTAGGGTTCGTTAATCGTGGAAATCACTCCAGGACCCCAAAATAGTGACTAATAATCCTCGAAACGGGACAGAATCCGCCAAAACTATGAGTGTTGATGACCGACACGTAAGCGCACCTTGGGGTTCAACAACCATGGAAATCGCTTTGGGACCCCAAAACGGTGAGTAATAGTCCACGAAACGGGTCAAAATCAACAAAAACCGCGAGTGTTGATGACCGACACGTAAACACACCCTGGGGTACGTTAATCGTGGAAATCGCTCCGGGACCCCAAAACAGTGAGTAATAGTCCACGAAACGGGCCACAATCGGCCAAAACTATGAGTGTTGATGACCGACACGTAAGCGCATCTTGGGGTTCAACAACCATGGAAATCACTTTGGGACCCCAAAACGGTGAGTAATAGTCCACGAAACGGGTCAAAATCGACAAAACCGCGAAGTGTTGATGACCAACACGTAAACACACCCTGGGTACGTTAATCATGGAAATCACCCGGACCCCAAAA